>SCDY01000682.1:0-50174 GCA_004143825.1 Drosophila micromelanica | reverse complement strand
CTGAACCGATTTTCATGTTTGATGGCTTTTTGGTCATGATTTTTCATTTAAATCGATTGTACATTAAAAATCTATTCATTTTTGAAAAAAAAAATTTTTTACTTTTTTTTTAAAAAAGCATGTACTCCCCCCTTATGAATTTTCGAAAAAAATTTTTTTTCAAAATTTAAAATTGCGAGTTTGCACGTTTAATCGATTTTGCTGGCCATAAAAAGGATAAAAAACAACATTTAAGATGATTCTGAAGGAGTGTAATTTTTTGTCAAAAAACATGCCAAATTTGAGAAAAATTTTGACATGTAAAGCTCTCGGGCCATACAGGTCATATTTCAAACACCCATAAATTTGTCAAAACTGAACCGCTGAACCGATTTTCATGTTTGATGGCTTTTTGGTCATGATTTTTCATTTAAATCGATTGTACATTAAAAATCTATTCATTTTTGAAAAAAAAAATTTTTACTTTTCTTTTTAAAAAAGCATGTACAAAAAAAAAAGTTTTTATATTTTTGGAAATTTTAAAGTGTTTTGCCCGAACATACTCTCAACTTCGCAAATCGCAAAAATGGAAATCTGATTGCTATGAAATTTTCAGCACTTTTTAGGGGCATAGAAATCTATGTACAAACACATTTGCAAGTCTGTAGTATTTGATTTGCGGTTCTTATGGTTTTGATTTGCGGTTCTTATTGGGGCGATGGGGGGGAGGTTACCAAATCCGAAGGTATCAAAATCTGCGTATCGCTTACACAAACATAACGCACTAAATTTGTTGCGTCCATCTCTTATTGTCTCCGAGATATTGTAAGAAAATAAAAGGTTGTTATCGATTTTTATCGATGTTAATGTCGATGATCAAGTTATTGAAAAAAAAATGATAAACTTGTATTGCGTATTTTGTAGTTTCCGAGATCGCAGCGTTCGTAGAGACGGACAGAGGGACAGACAGACGGACAGACGCACATGGCTAAATCAACTCAGCTCGTCGTCCTGATCAAGTATATATACACATTATGGGGTCGGAGATACTTCCTTCTGCCTGTTACATACATTTCAACAAAACCATTATACCCTGTTTTAACCATTTTCAATGGGTTCAGGGTGTAATAATATCAAAAATCAAACAAATAATAAAACTAACAGAATTTCAATATTTGACAATCATATCAAAATATATAAAATTTCTTCTTTTATATAAATTGAAAAATATTTAAATAAATATATATGTATGTATTGTATTTTTGTTCAAAATCTCGTTGTCTTACAATTAAAAAGTAACTATATAGGAAAAATCAGGCACGGTATTTAGGAGAACTTTTCTCTTATTTTCGCCAGCTAACTTGTTTGCATTGTCAACATGGCTAATTATTTTCCACTTTCGTTTTACGCTTGTTTTGTTTTGTTTTGCTGTTTTGGTCTATTTCGCTCGGTTGCCCTCTGTTTGCATTTTTAATGCGCTTTCCTTCCATTCTCTTGACATTTTCCTGCATTTTATAAATCGACTTAAATGCAGTTTCTCTGTACTTGTTAAATTTTAATATTATTGTAATGGAAAGAACACAATAATATAAACAAATATATCAGTAGTATTATATAATTGTTATATAAATTCTTATTGCACTCAACTTTCGTTAAAAAAAAACAATAATTTATACATAATAGTAATAAGATTAAATAATAATTTATGTTTATAATTCATTAAAAAATCCCTTTGTGTATATAAATCAAATTTTAAAAGTCGCTTAATTAAATATTTATTTAATTTTCTGCTGTTCATTTACAACAAAATTTGTCGCATTGTTTGGCTTTTTCTTTTAGCCCTATTCGCGATTCGGTTTGAACTGTATATTACGTATGTAAATTTGTCACGCTAATTGAATAATCGCCCTTCGATTTATTCGTAAACATACTGACAAACACAACTGTACTGAACATGAAAAGTTTAATAAAAATTTTTGATAAAATAAGTAAAAACTAAATTTACTTTTTATAAGTTTTCTGCTCTTGAAGAGTATATTTAGCTACTAGGCTATACAGGATAAAATTTGCTTCCTATCTGTTAAATGAAGTGTTCGTATCCCTATTAGGATCTTTCACCTACTTAATAAGCCACCACCCGAGTTAAAGGACTGGCCAAACAGCCTTTTGGAGCCCAAACAAATAAATCAAGCCCATATAGAAAGTTTTTGTCATTTGCAGCAATAAAATTCAAATTATTTTTAGCTTTATTTGGACGAAAGTCAGAAGCACACGCAAGTCAATGAAAGGAAAGTGATATATAAAGTTAGATATACACACATATATATTTATATATAAGCTAGGTTTGTCTATTTGTTAATAACACGAGACCATTTTTATTCTATCTTTACTGGTTTTTTGCCGTTGGCCTTTTTCTGGTTTCATCCACAATTTTGCGACTCAACACGCGGCGCGTCAATGGCAATCAAAAGTTCGTGGTTTGTGGCAGAGAGTCGCAGGCTAATGTTTGTCTGTCTGCCGGTCCCAATTTCCTGTCAATACTCATAAACGTTTCCCACCTACCCTGCACACAGTTAAACAACGGGTAGTTGCCCAACTGGAGGCTCCTGTTCGTGTTAGTTGAGCGTCCGCAAAAAACAAAAAAAGGAAAACCGATTTTAGGATAACAAACAAATGAAAATCGTGAACAAGTTGAAATGCCAGGTTATGCGCGACTGGGAAATACCCTGAAGCATAGTGTAAGTAAAAGTTATAAAACGTTGTGTATATAATTTATAAAAAAAAAGTAACTTAAATTTTTGTTAGCATAATAAAAATGCTCTAAATTTTTTATTAATTTGATAGTATTCATTTTAAACTTAATAAATTTTTAATCTCCATTTTGTATATAACTTAAATATAGCTACGTCAAAAGATACTTTTAACATACTTTTAACATTATATGTGTAAGTTAAATTAATAAATTATAAATACATATAAAGCTATACTTATAGTCTCTTTTAATAGACTTAATGATTGGAGTTCTATGGATAAAAATTATTACATCAAATAGGCTGTTCATTTATTCTGTAACTCTGTTTTATAGATTATGCCCGTTACATAAATTAGCTAAAATTGCAGGGTATACAAAGAAAATGAATGGCATGGAAAAAGTGCGGCGCCTGCCAGTTACAAAATTGTTGTTTGTTATATATCGTAAACCACACACACACACACACACACACCCACTCACACACACACACACATTGATTGTAGGCTGAATCTAGAACCGCTCTTCGCACTCACGATTTATCGATAAAACATGCGCTTAGGCAGCAGTAGGTGCCATTCCCCCTCAAGCCCCCGGCCCCCTAAGTCCCGCCCAGAAAAACGCGTCTCATTACGCCCACGACAAGTGTATTGGAGGCCAGGAAATTGAAAACCAAAAAATGAAAACGTCAACATTTTGTTTACACTCGCAAATATGTTTCTGGGTTCATTTTTTTGCTCATCTTTCTTTCTTTTTTTTGTTTTCTTGTTACAAAATCAAATTATTGCATGTGCCACCAATTTCCAATTTGAGCGGGTGCTAGAAAACCAAACTAAAACAACAACATGAAACTATCAACCCTACACACAGAGGGTGTGTGCATGGGTGTGTCTGTGTCTGTGTGTGTGTTAGTCAATTGGCCATTGGCTTTTGCTCGCCCAACTTTTCTTCATAAAATGCCTGTCGAAAGTTTCTGCAGCTAAACTAGAAAAATGGCTGGGAAAATGGCTGGGAAAAATGGCAGAAATGAAACTTTGATGAGCTATTAGTCATTTTGACATGTGCTTTACAACTATACATAGAAAACTGTAGTTGGAGTACAGGCAACCCTCCATTTAAAAGCCCAACCCCAATAGTAAGCATTTATATGGACTCGAAGGCAATTGGCATATTGCGCATACGCACTGTCCAACCAACAGTCAACTAGAATAGTTGATAAACATGTTAAGGTACTCGTAAATAAATGGTAAAAACAATTTAAGTTTATATATAGCATAAATTGCTTGCTATTCAAACTAAACAAAAAGTGGCATTCATTAGAGAACACAGATACTGTTAAATATACTGTTAAAGTCACAGATACTGTTAAGGTTAACAGAGTTGGTTTCGAATTCGCATAAATTTTAGTATTTTAAGCAATGTTAAAATGTAAAAACTTTAATGTAAGAGAGATAAATGTAAAAAATTAAAAATATTGTGAAAACTACAGAATAAAGTTCTAAAATAGTAAAAATTAAGATTATTTAAACTTGTAAAGTTACAATAATTTAATAATTATGTTTGAATATTTATTTACATTACATAATTAAATTATTCGCTTACAAATATCATTTGGACATAATTAAATTAAAATTTCAGCGTTGGCAAGTTCTAATTAAAATATCTGAAATGGCTTGCAAACTATTTATCGGATGAGCAAACTTTATAAAACTTTTCCGAGTGCTGCACTCATTTAAGAATTCTCTTTTGGTTGTGTGTAAAAACGATTCCGTTGGCAAATTGGCAGGCAAGCGGCAACAAGCACTTAAGTTCTATTTGTTACCCAGTTCAAATTAACTCGAAAAAGGTCCGGCCAGAATGTGCAACGTCACTTAGCTTGATTGCAAATTATTGTCATTGGCTAAGACCAGCGGCTGGAGGCTGGCAAAAGATGTTTTATAAAACTCCATTGGGCAAATGTACTTTGAGTTATTTCAGGCATGCCAAATAAATAGCATCGCATGGTCAACGAATTGCAGCAGGAGCATATTTTTCTTTTTTTTTTGTGTTTCGTTTTTGGCCCGTTGAATTGGGTCAACGGAAATGCTTCAGCTAAGTGCACTAAAAAGCCAACTGAGTTGTGTTCAACTCGAGTTTAAGTCACGTTTTGGGAATACGATGAATAGGTTTTTTTTTTATTATTTTGTTTGCGACGCAAGCGAGCGAGAGAACTGGCAAGCTACAGAGCGTGATTCAGTTCATACACCCTGTAATAAATATTTTTAATTATTTACATGTGTAATTAACAGAATGAGAGTCATTTAACATATAAGGAAAGGAATAGCATTACAAATGAAATGAGCGAAAAAAAAGTTAGTAAATGGTTAAAACTAGTATTAAATACATTTACTTAACAAAATTTAAAAGTACGTAATTGCAGCTGTTAAATGCTAGTAAATAAAATTTAATAAATAATTATAAAGAGATAATAATAAAAAATATTCTATATGTTTATTTACGTGCAACATAATTTGTATATAATTTGTATATAATTGCAGCTATTAATTTTAATGTTAAATATTTACGTATTATGCTATAATTAAAATAAAATAATGTTTTATAATTATTTAATTTATTTGTGCTGTTAAATTAATTTTCTTTAAATGTTATGTTTTAAAATAAAAAGAGAGAGAACTTTATATGTAGAAATGTTAAAATTTTATTCTATGTTTAATTACAACTGTAAAATTTTGTTTGCCTGTTAAATGCGACTGTTAAGCTTTTGTTAAACGTTTGAGTTAATGTAATAAAATTTCTATAGCCTACTTTTATGCTGTTGAAATATCCATGGCTGCAAAGTTAGTTACATGCCTGTTAGACCTCAAGTATGTTATTAAGTTTATTTAAGCGTACATCCCCATTGAGTTTGGGGGTATTAAAAGCCACTCAAGCGCTGAGCTCAACACATGCGACACGTCAACATTCAATTTTCTAATGAAATTTTCATTATAATAAGCATGAGGCAGTTGATGAACCGTTCCCCGCACCTCCCTCAATCAGATGTGCCAGCCACTGGAGTCTGGGTCTCAGCTACACTGTGCCACGCCCCAATGCAGCCCATGCTGAAGTTTTCATGACACCAGCAGCAAAAAACCCGCCCACCCGCTCTCTCTTTCCCACACACGCTCTCTCTCGCTCTCTCTCTAGTTTGTGAATTTGTGTGTAAAATGTTCCGAGTACAGAGTTCAAATGGAACACAGCTCCTGCTCCTGCTCCTGTTCCATCTACAGCTCCTGCTTCTCCTGCTCCTTCTGCTTTAGCTACAGCTCCGCTTTTGCCCAGCCCAACATGACCTACATTTTGGCTGGGCCGCGTAGCTAAGCAACCCCAGTTTGCGCGGCAGGCAGCTACACCCCAACGAGGCCATGAAAAAAAAAACTAAGACTGATTTAAATGACAGTGCTCAACTCACAGCTACCCTGTAAGTTTTTGTCCTCTTTATATATTTTAAAAAATGTAAAAGATATATTCATATACTAAATAAATTATATAGATATATACTAAATATTTAATAAATTAATATTATTATAAATATTTGCGATCGCAATTTGGCAAATGTTCCCAATTCCTACAATATTCAACTATTCAGAAATCGTTAATCGATAGTTATCGATCATAGAAGACTGGCAGGATTTACTGGAATAGATATTTTAAGCTTATAAACTAAGCGATAAGCTCAGAAATATATGACAGAGGAAAGATTTATCGATAAATTTCAAATGGGGTGTGTTATCGATCAATTTAAATTAATTTAATCTAATCTTTAAAGAAACATTTAGTCGAATTTTTAATGTCTATATTTATAGTATCTTTATGGCCTTGGAGTTGCCTGCTTCTGTTTGTTACATTAAAACTCCAAATACCCTACGCTTACCCATTTTCAATGCAGGGTATGCCACAAAAAATACATGAAAATGTATAAGGAACCAGCGGCAAACGCGGCACGCATAGGCAACGAAGGCAGCTAAGCCCCCTGGCAAACGTCCGCTCTTCGCTTTCCGCTCTTCCCTCCCCGCTTCACGCTCTACGCTCCCCTGTTGCAGGCCATATAAAAATTGTTTTCGGTTGCTTATTGGCAACAAATTTGCGTGCCGCGCATGCACAAGCAGGCAGGCAGGCTGGATAAGGCCGGATAAGGCAACGAGGAATGTTTTCAGCAACTTCATTACAAGGCAAATTTGAACAGGATTTGCTATTAGCACCCATCTCTATAAGGTTGTCGCTTCTCGCCAATTTCCCATATCCACCTCTGGCCAAAAACGAGAATTACGATTTTCTAATAGAGTCTGCGGTAGGCAAATTTTGAGGCGGGGCAGGAGAGGGCGGATTGGTCACATTTAGAACGTGTTGACAACTGAATTTTCGTCCATTTTACTTAGGCTCATCAATCACTTGGCGGCATATACATTTTACTCTTGGCCCAAATCGAACTGGCCTCGTCCTTTGGCATTTGCACGTGCCAGCATTCTGGCCATTTTCATGTTGACTTTGGCTAGCCAAATAGATCCATGTACTTATGCACAAATATTATCATGCAATCATCAGTGTTTGGCTCACATTGATATATTTATCAAAAGCACACAAAGTGACGAGGGAAGCGAGAAAAGTTTGCGAAATCTTCCAAGACGAGAACTAATCAATAATACGATAGACATCTTTTTCATATTTTGAAAAATAATTTTTTGGCAACTTTAGTAATCAGACAATCATTATTTAACTGTTTAACTTATCGATAAATTTAGACTTTTGCAAAGCAAATACTATTCTAAAACAGAATCAAACTTATCGATTAATTATCTATCGATATCTACAGAATAAACACTGAATGAACCAAATCTGAATTACAACAAATTAGAATGTAAAAAACTTTTAATATTTAACATTTAAATAAAATTTGTGATTTTAATTTAATTTAAGCCTTAGAATATTAGGTATTAATAGCTTTAAACAACTACTTTTTAGCTTCAATCGATATAAATCGATACTACACACACCGTACCATCGAAAACAAATTACATTAAAACAGTTCAAGTTTTCGTACTATTCACAAAAGCCAAACATGTTATAAAAAATAAGTTTATCTACTACTGTATAGAAAAACCTGGAATTAAACAAAAGTTACGACCCATTTTCATCACATGTCATATTAATTGGCGACGCATATAACTATCATATGATATATTACCATAACTAGTAGTACTTTTTACACCCTCTATAAAATACAAAGAAAGCCTAAAGAGCATTATATCCGGACGTAAGTCGGCGAAATGCGTTTATTGATAAAACTGAAAGGCAATACCAATTTTATTGCATACTTTTCGGCGCGTGCTAAAGAGCCCAAAATCGAGATATCCGATAGCGAAAATACAACGCAAAAGCAACTTTTATGACTGCGTTTTATTTTTGCGCTTCTTTTTTTTATGCTCCTCTTCAATTGAGTCCCGAGCCCCACCCCCCACAGGCCCACGGGCAAAACATGTGTAACAACAGACGAAAATAAATTAACGAGCAGTCGGAACATAAATAAATATATAAACATATATATAAATGCGCTATTTCTTCTTTTATTTTATAATTGTTTTTTTTTTACCAAATGTCAATCAAAGAACATTTTTCATTTGTTTTGCGAGACGCCAGAAAATCCTACTAATTGCCGAAACAAAAAAAAATGAAATAAAAGTTTGTGTAATTCGCGCGCTCATAAATTAAATGTAGGACAACTTTCCTTCTCTCTAGTTTATTAAATTATCCACAAAAGTCACAAAAGTTGCGAGAACGCAAAGAACACAAAAACGCAAACTTTTTTAATAACATCAAATGTTAAACGCACCGAAAGTAGAGGGCACAAAAGATAAGAAGTAAGAAGTGGGATAGAGAGAATAAAAGTTAACACAGGCAGAAGGTAAGATTATGAGCGTGACTTACCCAGCATTCGATTATGTTAAGCTTACATTGAAAATGTTAAACTGCGCTTACCAATTACATAGGCATATACAACGATTGTGACAACATAACTTGTTAGGTTGAGATCCACTTTACAGTCTGTTATATACGCTGGTAAAGTAAAATTATTAAGTAAGTTCATTTAAGCTAGGAAATTGTTAACATTTTGAGTTGTCTGTTTAAGTAACATTATGTTATGTTAAATGTAAACTTTGAAATTGTTAACTTTACAACCTGTAAAGCAACATTTCTTAACTTTTACAAAAGATACCAAACTTTCTTCTAGCAGCAAATGCTGGACAAAAACACACAGAGAATTACGTTACAAGCAGTTTATTAAATAACTGAACTCTTCTGCTCAACCAAGCTTTGGGCCATAATCAACCTTAGCACAACACGAACGACATTTGGCCTGGCCTACAAAGTGGGGGGAGGCTTCACAGTTGAAAAAATTCAAATTACAGACAAGCCAAAAGGATGAGACAAAAAAAAAATAACCCAGCCAAATGGTTGAGCAGCTGCCAAAGGCCAAAAGTTCGAGAGCAACTCGAGTCCTGAAAGAAACTAAAACCTATGAAGGAAACGCTTTGAAAGGAAAACTTTTTTATGCTATATGGTTTTTTTTCCTTTTTGCAAGTAGAAAAACCCAAGCAAGTGGAAATAAGAATGTTGAAAAATTTAGTGGCAAGTGCCACTGAAAATTGTCGTTAAGTTTTACTGTCGCAACCCCAGGCTGCATTATCTAGTATGTGGGATCTGTTAGTTATCATGCTACACATGCATATATATGTATCTATATGTATGACGAAAACACAATGGAATTTGAAATGTTTGAGATTTTCAAAAGCGAAAAAATTAATGGAGCACATTATATCTTTACAGTACGAATGCCAAAGGACATGTCTACAAATTTTTTTTTGTGTATCGCATTTGTATCTCCTTCTTATATTCCTAAAGAAAAACTCGATGTTAAGAGAAAAAAGAGATTTGTTTAAAAAAAAAAAATAAATTCTACTACAAATTCATTAATATTTAGATTTTTTATTATATAAATATACTCTTAGTAAACTTAACATTTTTAAATATATTCAAAAATGTTCATAAGTATAATGACTGAAAAGAATTTTACTGAAAACTGAATTATACTAAGTTACGATTGTAGTACAACACAAGAACTCATAATAAAATCATAATACACAGTTTCCGCTAGTTTAAAGATAAGAAATATAAATAAAATTTTCGCAAGTAGCTAAAATTACAAATAATTCAAGACTTAGGGACTTTGGAAGCAAATGCAAATTAATTATTTATTGCGATACGTTTTTTATGACCTTCCACAGTATTCCCTAGTTAGAGGACCTCCATTTACCCTTTCCATAATGCAAAAATCAAATGCGGCGACAACCCTGCCGCTGGCTGGCTGGCTAAAAAGGCGCTCAAAGCGCCCCAAAGTAATCTGGGTAAGGCAAATGCAAAACCACAAATTTATAGCTGCAATGCGGCCAAGCGAAGCGTCGCCGCAAAAATTGTACAGTAAAAAGTCGCAGTCATAGATAGTCATGAAAATAAAGTAAAGACAATAAAAATATATAACATTCAGCAGGAATGCTGCCAAGGCAACGGCGACGGCGACAGCGACGACGTCGACATAATGAGCAAGCGAAACGGTAAAAACCAGCCACAGCTGAGCCTGACAAATGTGGGCCACGCAACAGCTAAAGAGAGTCAAGCGTCAGAGCTTGAGAGCGCTCTCTCTCCCTCTCTTTCTGAGTGACAGTGAGCTTTGTGCCTTGCTTTGCGCTGCACATTCTTTGCAGTACCGTTTACGATTTTTCTGCGGTGCCGCTTTGCATGGCCATTTGTTACGTCGCAAACGGACGCAGCCGAGGCCAGCGCCAAATACTGCTGCATATATCTGGGCGCGCTCTCTCGCGCATTAACTCACGCTCTGCCTGCGCCTCTCTCGCTCCTTTTCTCTCTTTGTGCTGTTGCTGCTGCTGCTGCTGCTGCTTTGGCTGTTGCTGCTTATGCGTCATTTTTTCATGCCTCGGCCATTGCCACCGCCTTTTCTTACCATCTTTATCAGGCATTCGCATTGTGAGCTACGCTTTCGCCAGCAACAACAATAACAAAGTCATGTATGTGTGTGTTTGTGTATTTTTTCTTCTCCTTCTTCTCATTGCTGTTGTTGTTGTTGTTCGTCAGCATTGCAGCATTTTACGCAGACAAGTAAAACAACAAAAAAAAAGTTTGTTTCGACTTTCGCTTGGCCTGCGACGTTTTGTGCCTGCCATATTATTTGACGCTTTGCTTCCACCTCTTCACCTATCGCTTCTTCTTACTTGTTGCGCTGACGCTGACGCAGCTGACACTGCGGTGGTTGTCCTCGCTCACTCTCTCTCCCTTTCTCTCTCTCTTTCCTACTTACTTACTGTCTCTCTGTACAAGTTGACTTTTAGCAGCGCCATATTTGAACAGAAGGACATGTGCGTGTGTGTTTGTGTGTATGTGTGTGCTTTTTGGAGGTCTTTCATGTTGCCTGCGATTTGTGCGTCATGTGGTAGGGGAAATAAACACACGTGAAAGTACAAAAAAACAACAAATAAAAATAGTGCGTTGAATTGCAGATTTTTGTGTAACATATTATTCGAAATATCACTAGAAAGGGACAAATACAACAAGTCTTTATAATATGAAAACATCAAAGGTTAAAAGGTTGGGGTAGCGTTATTATTGTTACACATATATGTTAGAAAATTGGTAACGAATTCTATTAAAATGCTTGGTCTTAAATTTATCAAACCTAATACTATTTTTTTAAACTTTAAAAATTATTAAATATTATACTCAATATTTATGTAATTTATAAATATTATACGTAGTTTGTTATAAATTTGATATTACTACATATTTTTATTTTTAGAAATAAGTTTAAGTGTACTTTTTTAATATGTTTAATTTAATTTTGTATCTTCTAACGAAATATTTTATATTTTATTCAATATTTTTTATTCCATAAATGATTATTATCTTATTAATAATTATTTTAATCGATAAATAAAAACCAAAGCAGGGTTTATTTTTTATTTTAAAAAATATTGTTTATCTCTGTATCTTGGATTTTAATAATTTTTTTAAAATTAATATTTCTTTCTTTATTTTTTATAATTCGCTCTTTTATAGTATTTTTGTTTTTTTTTAATTTCTAGTATCATATTCGGAATATTTTGACTTTAATTATGATCTTTCACACATAAAAATGCATTAAAATTCAACAATCAGCTTCCCTGAAAACACATAAAGACACACACAGACACACCTACACGAACCCCAAAACTTATCGCACCTGAGGCCTATAATTTCGTACACCTTTCCTTTTGTTTTTAATAACTTTGTGTGTTGTCAGCGCTTTGTATGGAAGTAACAAAGTTGTCTGTGTCGGGACACGCCCGTTATTTTATTTTTTTTTTCTGTTTGCTGCTACTCCTTTTTCCTTCTTGCACTTCTTCCACTTGTTTCTGGCAAACATATTCAGGCAACGGAAATGCCGCTGGCAATTGTAGTTGTAGCTTTTGTTGTAGTTGCTTTCATTCATGCCACACGCCAGTTGACATAATGCGACACAGCCACACCGACAAGCCACCCTCCCTTCCCCCTCCCTCCTCCACTCTCTTACCACCGTAGGCAAACATCGCCCACTCCCATCGCACCGCCCCCTTGCACAACTTTTGCGCAAGTTCTTTTTTTTCGCAGGCAAGGCTCAACTACAACTGAAGCCAACTGCCAAGCACGCCCCACGCCCCGCGCCCCTTGCCCCTCATTCTACGCCCATTTCACGACTTTGCACAGTACGTCCGACGCCCACAGAGTGCCACACCCACACTCAGACACGCATACTCAGGCTATTTTTAGCTCACGAGCTGCGATTTTATACCCTACGTTAAAATATCTTAACAGGGTATGCTTGACGCATTTCAAAGTAAATTATTTCTGAAAATTATAATTAGATACCTTACCTTACCTGGGAAACTAAAGATACCCCCGAAAAAAGTTCTATAAAAATATCTAAGAATTATATCAATCTATGTTCCAAATAACTTTCAAGAAACTGTTTTACAACTTTATTAAAACGTTTAAGGTATTCTTGAGAATTCTATAAAAATTTTAGAAATAAATAACTGAGCACTTTTCTAAAAACTTTAGAGAATTCACTTGAAAACTCTTCTTGGTTCCGAGAAATTGTCATGTCAACATTTTCGACATTTCAAAAAATTTTTTTTTTGTTTAATGTATAATCCATTAATAGGCCAAATCATTATGAAAATGCAATCAGTTATGAAAGTTTCGGTTCACTTTTGGCCAAGTTATGGTGGCTTGAAATATGGGACCTGTGGATCCGAGAGCTTTACATATGTATATGGAAACACTAGGGTAAACATGAACAAACCATCTTTATGAAAATCGGTTGAGTATTGGCAAAGTTACGACTGGGGAAAGTTGAGACCTATCCTTATAAGGGAACACTAGGGTCTATATTTGAAAATTATTGACATGAATTTGGACCAAAAATTTTATTTTTAAACTGAAGTGTAGAATTCAAATAGACACCGAACCATAAACAAAAAGACCATCCTTATTAAAATCGGTTGAGTTTTGGCAAAGTTACGACTAGGGAAAGTTGAGACCCATCCTTATAAGGGAAAGACTAAGCTAATGCCAAGCTGCAGCATAAGCAATTTCTGTGTTCATGTGAACGCACACATGCAAATGCAAAATTTTGTCCAGCGTTTTTCTTGGTATTTTTTTTTTTTTTTTTTTTGCTTACTAAAAGTGAAGTTTATTAAAACAATATTAATCGAAATTGTGCAGCTGAAGTTGAAGGGCCCGGGTTCAAATCTCGCGTGGGAAAGTGTACAAATATATATTTTCTTTGTTTAATAATCAATAATTATTATTAGTATTTATAATTTTTGTGACAAAAGCAGAATTTTTGTAGCTTTTCCTTGAAATTTATATTAAAGATGGTTAAGATATTTTATATCATAGGAGAAATTACAGGGAGTGTGGTGCCGTCGATAAGAATTTCGCAATTGAAGATGTGGGTCCCAGGTTCGATTCCCGGCGTGGCAGATTTCATTGTTCGCTGGTGATTGCCAATAAAATTTTTCATAATCATGATGAAAATGCCATTAAAAGTGGGAATCGATTTAGTTTGGCAAAGTTATGAAAGTTTCAAAAATGTAGCTTTTTACAAATGTCAATATTTGTGTCAGTTTTTAACAGAAAACATATATATGTTGCAGAATTTGAATATTTGGATATATTTTATTTAACATAGAAATTATAGATTTTGAATAATAACAATAAAAATAACCGTTTTACAAACGTTATAGTTGTTGTTGCCTAGCAACAAGTCAAGTAAACCAAGCAACCAGGTTTGTTGATTTAAAAATCTGTCGAAATAAATATTGGTTAGTACTCAAATAGCAATACAAACAGACGTCCGTTACAAACTCCAAATAAAGATTTAAAAACAATCGACACAAAGATGCAACACATTGAAGTAGCCATAGCGGAAGGTAAGTTGTAAATAAGTATTATATATATATATTATATGTTATATATATAATATCTATTTCCACGCAGACTTCGCGCGTATACGTGAAACGGTAATCGCAAATGTTATGCGACTTATGGAAAGTTCATTTAAACGGCTTAAGATGGCCCTGATATTGCCCCGATTGACCAGTGATTTTGAGCATGTGGCTCCGATGTTGCGGGGAACCCCTTTCGCACCGGCTATCGATATGTTGAAGAGCTTGCGGGGTTTGGATGTTGTTAGCACACAGATGTTTAACTCAGAAGTTCTCAATATTATCTATTATTTCTTGACCAATTCGAGTATGATCGCAATGTTTCCGCGCTACCTCAACGATCTGTCCGCAGATGATAAGAAACTTGTGTTTGCCTTCGAGACGATCATGAAGGTGGCCAGGCGTCATCTAATCCGTACTTCCAAGGAGGAGATAAATATGGAGCGACAGCTTCACATCGTATTCCACAACGAGGAGGTGACCAAGGCCAAAATAGAGGAGATTAAGAAGGAGCTGAAGCGCCGGAATATTGTCCTGCGCTGGAGGCAGGCTGCCAAATTTTTGGTATTGGATAAACATGAGAACGATCTGGCCAGCCGGAAATGGAAGAACAATGTCCAGATCCAGAACGAAATGTGAGTAAATCAATTCATTTGTTGTAAGGCAAACATTTCAACATTTCATTTTACTTGCACAATTAGCGAGAAACGCAATCGCATTCAGCGCGAGGAGCACAAGAATTTTTTGGAAAGGCAAATTCAGTTGGAGGAAGAACTGCAAGTGGCACGCACCGCGTACGAGAAGATCGTGGCACAGATTGCTAAACAGGAAAAGGAAATGCGCAGTGAAAAGTATGTGCAACAACTCAGAAATCGTATCTTATTTAAAATCCATTAGATATCATTTAAGCTTAAAAGTTTCTGAAAAGGGAAAATTTATGAAATTGGGCACTGTTTTAGATAAGTAATTATACATAGAAAAAAGAATTGGGAAGGCATTAGTCGGAGAACCTCGACTAGGAGATACACTGAACTCTGCGATCTGGTTTCACAGGCATTTCAGCTCGTTTGCAATCATACATACATACACAAATTTACACATATTCAGGACTTATTTTTATGGTCTTATCGATATTGGAGGCAGTTGGGGGGAGGTGTACAAATTCCGGAGATATCAAAATCAGCGTAAAACGCACTAAATTTTTTGCCTCTATTTCTTATAGTCTCCGAGATATTGTAAGAAAACCAAAGGTTGTTATCGATTTTTATCGATATTAATCAAACAAAGCAAGTTATCGAAAACAATCAATTACTTGTTCTGCGTATGATATATTATGTTGTTATTTATATTGTCTTTGATTATACCCTTTTTACCCATTTTAATAATAATAATAATTATCGTATCTTTTATATTTCTAATATGCTTATTATGCTCTCTAATTTATTTTCCTCTCTAAAAAAAATAGAAATAAATTACTGATTCAAATGCAATTAATTGTTCAAAAATACGATACAAATATTCGCGATAAAATGCGTGAAAATCTCGAACTGGAAGATCAATATATAGCGGCAAAAAAGGAATTGGATGACTTTATGGTTTACTATCGAAAAGAGGAGGCCGTTTATAAGAAAGTCGTTTTGCAATACGAAGAGGAGGAACGACGCAAGCAACAAGAAAGGATTCTCCTATTTATGATAAATCGGGCAGCTCGTATAATACAGCAATATTGGCTCAAGTGGCGCAAAGATCAAAGAGCCAAAGCTAGACGGGCCAAGAAAGGGAAGAAGAAGTAAAGGTATCACATAATATAATATTAAGTTAGAAAGAAAACACTTAGAAAACTTTCAAAGTACTCTTTCATTTTTGTTAACCAAAAAAATGACTTCGCAAATTACATTTTAAGAATTATAAAAACAAAATGTATATTAATGAAATTAATAAAACAATGTTTTTTCTTTAAATTTATTAAAACCTTTTTAAAAAATTATTTTAAAAATTGTTTTTAACTTATTTTATTGTCATTTTTGCTTTTTCTGTGTTTTCTGAATTTTTCTTTTTTGTAAGACGACTTTTAATCTATATTTTTCTAGTGTGTTTTTATATTTTGATTATTTAAAGTTAGATCGATTTTTCATGTTAAAGAAAATATTCTGATTTTCTGTCTTAGGATTTTATAAAAAAAAAATACATCTGCCATTTGTTCAGTTTTTTAGCTCTTGCGGTATCTTATGTTCTAAAAACATTGGTTTCGTTTTTAAACTTTTATTTTGTTCACTTTATGCTGTCCCATCGCCGTTGGCATATTTCCTCCACAAATATTTCAATGTCTTTCATAAAAACCACTTTAATGGGCGCTTTTTCTGTCCGCTTCTATTGCCACATATTACGGGACACCGAATTGTTGTTCGACCGCTGAGGAAATCACCTTTTAGTGGCTCTATTAAAATGCCATCATCCCCGGCGTAATTGCAGACTATTAGCGAGCTCACACTGAGAATTTTCCGACTGTTTTTATAGCTAGTTGTGGCGTTGTAATTAGCTTTTATTTTCATCACTCAAAGTACATAAAGTAAATAAAATGTTTATGTTTTTATGCCATAGGGCACACGAAACTAGTTTCAAAGTTTCGCCACTAGCTTTGGATATTTTTTCAGAATTTTATTTTTAAAATAAAAAATAAACAAAATAAAATAATATTGTATTTCAACCAAATTTTGTTATAATATGTCAACTAATGTCTTATAAATGCATTTCAACATTTTCCAGCTTTAAGTACAAAAATTCCATATTAATAAAAAAAACATAATAATTCAAAAAGAAAAGTGGTGAAAATCAAGAGGCAAGCAAATGAATTTTAAGCAATTTTGAACGCATTGCGACGAAAGCTTTGACAAGTCGTTGATGAAAGGGGAGAGAAAATGCTCTTTTTTCGGGGGTTTGGGTTCAGTGCTGGCTTTGTAAGGCTTCGCTGACTTGCAAAATGTTTACCCAACACACACACACATATATACAGAGAGACCGAGTAACTGACGGACAGAGCGAAAAAGACGTCCCCAACTGAATTTCATGGCGAAAAATGGCGCATTGCTGTCGTCGCCGTCGCCAGTGACGACGTCAGCGTCGTCGTCGCAGTCGCCGTCGCAGTTTGGCCAATGTTTGCTGCATTGTTACTTCATTTTCGCCCCGCCTGGCCCTTGTCTAATTTACAGAGGTTAACATACTTAACTTGTTGGCATGCGTTGAATTGGACGACATTGCAGCAAAAGAAAGCAAAAAGCACATTGCGACAATTTGCTGCGGCAAAAAAAGCGAACAAAATAAAACTACAAGTGAGCGCGGCCAATGAGAAATGGAGGGAAATGACCAAAAGGAAGCCCAACAATCGAATGGGCAAAACATAACAGATGGGCAAAACATAACAGATGTGTTTGTATTATTAACATAACATGCATATGCACATACATACATAAATACATATGAGAGAGTGTTAAGACAAGCTCAAAGAGTAACAAATGTTGCTTAAACCGGCTTTCTTGCCGATCAGCATACTAGCCACATTATCAAATCCACTCAAATCCAAGCGCTATCATTTGTCCGCATAAACTGTTCACAATCTGAAATTAGCTGATATATTTTGTTGCCAAAAAGCGCCGGCGCGACCGTTGCAGAAAAGTTCTTAAAATTTGGTTCAACTTTATTGTTCTACCATTCGTGTTTACGCAAAGCAGTAGCGGATGAAAGCAAGACAAAAGCGCAATGGAGAGCGCGCACCAAACCGATTCGCTCTGCGACCGCTTCGCTCAGTTGCTCAGTTTGCAGCGAAAAGCATTTATGTTAGCTAACAGAGCTGTTGAGCATAACAGCGCGCTTAGCAGTTCATTTGAGTAGCAAAGAGCGCACAGGCAGCTCACTTGAGTAACTAACAGCGACATTTTAACATTTGCTTTGCAGCCAAACAGCAGTCGAGCAGTGCAAATTTATTGTAGTACGCTAACGGTTTTTAAACGGTACAGTTACAATTGAGTTGTCAACCGTTACGGACGCAAGTTCTGAATAGGATCGTGAGTTCAACCCAGCATTAAAATAGAAAAACACAAGCCCCAACAAATTTGGAGAACATTTCAGTCAAGCCCCGAAAAGGGCGTTGCGTGATTTGCCACAAAAAAAAAAGAAAATATAAAATTCATGATAAAATGCACCACAAAATTAATAATAAATAAGAGAATATGAAACAAATATTTGTATAAACCGAAATCGAGCAATTTGTATATGTATTAACGAGTGTGCGCGTGTGTTTCGCATATTATATCGCACAATAGAAAAACCCGAACAAAAAACAAAAAAAAATTGAAAGAAGAAAAAATTTATACAAATTTCGGCGAAGCAACAAAATAGCAACAAGAAAATGGCCACGGCGAAAGCAAAGCAGCTTCGCTGCCGACGCCAGCGTTGACGGCGACGGCAACGTTAACATTATTTGTCGTTTTTGACTCGCAGCATTTCTTTTCAAATTCTCTCATTTCATTTGTGTTCGCCGCCGGCAACGACGCTGTGGCTAAAAATTGATTGTTGTTGTTTTTTTGCATTTAGACACAGCAGTTTTTTGAGTTTCTCAACGTGCCTTTTCTTCATCTTCTTCTTCTCGATCTTTTACAGTGTGTTATTAAAATTTGCCTAAATCGCAAATAATTTACAATTTAAACGTAGAACGCGCGCCGTCGTAGTCGCCGTCGCATTCAACTTAAATTCCACTCACACATACCACAGCAAAAGTCGCCGCAGCAGCCGCCAGCAGAAGCAGCAGCAGCGGATTAACATTTAGCTCTTTCTTTCCAAACACAAAAGCAACAAAAACCCAACAAAAATGGTAAGTTCATAAATTTTGCATTTTTCATATTCCACCCCAACCCCTCATTCTTGCCTATACATGTTCATTGTTTACACAAGAATTTTCATTGAAATTTCAACAATTTGGCGAAATCTCAAAGACACAAAGGTTAAAATTGGACAAGTGTTCTCGTTTGCTTGCGTGTGATTTTGTGTGTGCGTGTGTGTGTGTATATGTGTGTGTGCGTGTGCGTGTGTACAAGCGACAATTGCTTGTTTTACCAATTGGATTCCGTTTAGCACAGCGACAGCTGTGCCGAAATTAACCCTCTTCTCACCGTAAGGCAAATTTTGTAACCTAAAACTAGTTTTTTCTGTCTGTCTGTTTTTTAATTTTGTACGGGTAGTTTTTAATGACTCATGTGTGTGAATGTAATGTGAGAGCCACACTCACCTTTAAAAAGCTGCAGATAAAAAAATCTATTTTCTTTATCATATCTAGTCTGATAACATTTATTAACAGTTATTCTTGGCTTCAGAGCTGTATAACTCGATAACTAGTAAGAATTTGGCAGTAGGTATAATTTTTAGTGCACACAAAGGTAACTTGCAAAAATAATTTATAAAAATAAATATATTCATGATAAACAAAATATATTTTTTAAATAAATATACATTTATAATTTGCAAACATTACTTTAATTTCCACAAAGACTATTTTTTCATTCAAACATTGAATTGTTATGAATTTTTTAATCTTATATATTTCATAATTTTTATACGTGTTTTTTTTAAAATTATTTTTAAATATTTTTAAAATCAAAAGTACATTCCAAGCAAAAATTGTCTTTTATGTTGAACTTCAATGAACAAAATTCCAATTAGAAAATACTTCGTTTCATATTGTTGTTATATTTTTTTTGTTTATTTGTTTATTTATGCCACAGAGTTCTGACTTCTATGTTTTATTTTAAAGATAATTTATAAAGAATTGCATTTTTATGTACAAAATATTGTTCAGTAATATGTCAGATTATTAGGCTATAAAATTCAGCATGAAATTAACGATAAATCATTCGATGTTTTCTATTTTTTTTTACCTCTTTGCTTTCAATATTGATTAATGGGAAATATATTTGTTTTTAATTCAGTTTTTTATTCAACAAGCAATTTCAAGGCTTTGCAATTAAAACACATTTAAATATTACCTGAAACGACCCTCGGCAATTATTCCTGAAAAACAAGCCCTGAACCCTGAACAACCCCCAACCCCCTCTGGCCCATATTAATTGACTGCCTGCCGTAGGCAGGAAAAACGTGTAAAAACTAAATCAAGCGACAAAAACTCGTTATCAGAAATGTGTCGCACCCCAACCCCTTCTCCCCCGTGAGCCAAGCAAAGGTGCCGCTGCAGCTATGCTGCCAACTGTATATATATGTATGTATGTATGTGTGCATAGCTGAATTTGCTTGTCAAAAAATCTAAAAAAAAAAAATTTAACAAAAAAAATATACAAAAAATGAGTTGCCATCGCCACTTTATCAGCAATATTTGCACTAATAAATAAATACATGATTTAGTTATCATAAAGGAGTGCGACCAAATTAATGATCGCCAAAAAGAGAGGCAAAGAACAGCAACAACAGCGGGTGTTCCAGCAACGCCACCGGCACTTTTGTGGTCTTGATTGCAATTTACTCTTTCTTGTTGTATTTCGTTTCGCTTTATTTACCGCAAAAATTGAGGTTAGGTACGCTGCAAAAGAGGGGCAGCAAAAAATATAAGCAAAGTACAAAAGAAACGACGAAAATTCATTAGCTTTTGGAATTCTTGGTCGTTGTTGCCGACGCTTTGTCGCGTTTCGTTTGTCCGCTCATCTTAACCGTTTCGTATGCGCGCAGCAGCATTCGGTCTCTCTCTCGCTCTTCCACTCCACCACTCTCGCATAACCGTTTCACACAGTTTTGCCTGGTTGCGCTTTGGTTCGCTCGCTCTGCACATTTTTGTTATCACTCGCTTTTCGCACTGCGTCGCTTTTTGCTCTCTGGCCGCGCACTTTTATCTGCGTGCGCTTTCTTTTGCGTTTTCGCAGTCGCTCCCTCTCTCGCTGTTGGTTGCGGCGCCTACGTTTTGTTGTTTTCTTCCATAACCGTTTCATTTGCCGCATTGCGGTTATTTTGCTGTTTCGCTTTCGGTCTTAGCTGATGTCTCTGCTGCCGACTCTGCCACTGCTGCTGTTGGCTTGTTGTTGTTGCTGCTACTGCTTGTTCTACTTTGCCATTCGCACAAGAATTTCATTGTAACGGGCAAACGTGTGCAGCGTGCAGCATAATGATGAGAAATAAAAAAAAAGAAAAAAAATTGTATAGCCCTAGACGCCAAACGTGGCGACGTCGCCACATTAACCGCACATAATCCAATTTTTTTTTTTATTTTCATTTCTATATATTCTCATTTTACTGCTGCCTTTTCTACTTTTATTTGGCTTTAGCGCTTGCTGCGTTTGCTTTCTGATAAGAAAATACATGCACCACTTGCCGCCTCCCACCACCTTCGGCTACTCTAATTTAATTAGCGCTCTTATTTTTTACAGCTCACGCAAAATGCAAACAGATTTTAATTAAAACAAATCGTTTTACGTGCTCAATATTTTGTTTTGCATTAAGCGTGATTCACAGCAACGCTCGACGCCTGAGGTGTGGGCGAATGCTGGGGGCAGAGGTGGGGGGTTTTTAGATAAACACAACTTGATCTTCAAAGTTTGTTGACTGCGCCGCATTATCTCATCAAATATATACAGCATGTATTGTTTTTTTCATTTCCGCAGCGCATTCTGTTCTTATGATGATTTTCTTGTCATATCTTTTAAAAGTTTGAAGTAGGTTCAGAAATGTTTTTTTTTTTTTACGTTCACTGACTCATTTTGCTGAGTTCATCAAAAGAGCTAACAAAAAACATTTAACAGCGGTTATTCTTTTTGTTTTCTCCAGTATACATGTATGTATAATTATTAGCATGCCCATATACATATTTCTTATTACCAATCTTAACCGGTTCATACCGGCTAGCCGGCAACTCTCTTTTCGACTTGTCCAATCGCTATTAAAAAAAGAACAAAAATTTGCTGATAAAAATTCATGAGTAATCCGCAATTTGCCGGTTTTTTTTATTTTCTTTTGGGCAAACAAGTTGGCAGCCTTGTGCAAAATGCAAACAGGCGAATTAAACCAGTTAATCGAAACAGGAGAGCGCAAATTTTGCCAGCAGCCAGACAGAGACAGCGCTAGTTTGAGCGAAAGCTATTAAAAGTAATGTTTATGCTTCATTTGTATCACATGTGCAATGCCAGAAAGCTCAATACAAAGACACGTGCACACATACACACGGACACATGCACACTCCCACTCATACTCACCAATACATATATAGGCAGGTGTGCAGCATTGCCAATATGGCGCTATACTTTCGGGTGGGCGTCGCGCATTTAAGGCTTAACAGTTAGGCAGCCCCTGAGATCTCCCTACACTGTTATTTTCTGTATTTGTTTTTTCATCATTTTTTCTGTTGTGTTTTTTTTTTGCGCTGCTGCGTGTGGGAGTCGTTATAGTAAAATTGCGCGCAACATGCTGAGCTTTAATCTGGATTTGGTTTTGCGCTTTGAGTCATATTTATGACATAACAAACTAACTAGCTACTGAGGCAACAACTTTTTTTTTATCTAACTCGCAGCGATAAGCTGGCCAAAATTCAATGCTTTAGCTATAAGGTTGATTCAGAGATATAGGAAAAAATTCGAGGTCTAATTTTTCCATGTTCAAAGAAATACTAATTTATAACTAGAATAAACTTAATCATAAACTATAAACATGTTTACCACTTGTCATAAATAAATATGTATATGTACAGTTGTTAAAATGGTTTAGATTCCGATTTACTTTGATATGTAAAAAAATGCATAATACCCAATTTTATATGTTTTATAAAATATATATATGTCAGGTATTTTAAAATAATTCTCAATGGATTTTTAATCTTCTTTAAGTTTGCAATTTTTTTTTGCCGTAAGCTGTATAAAAACTCATGAGTTATTTAGAGCTAAAGAAAGGAAACTTGACTGATAAAATATGGTAACTGTGTATCCATTTTTTTCTCCATAAAATATAAATTTTGCGAAAAGTGTAAAAATGTGTGTTTCCAATGAATTTTCATGAGGATTTTTGCGCTAGAATTTTAAATTAAATTTTATAAAACCTTTTTTCCGCAAAATTTCCACACTAGTGGGTGGAAATTTTCAAAACCCCTCCCTTTTAGTCTTAGAATTCCTGAAAAGTTTACTTATCGAGCAGCCACTGTACATATATATGCGTACACCTGACGCTTTTAAATTGCAATCGCCTATGATTAGATAAAGTTTCAGGCGTTGGCTTTGGCTAAACTCAACGGAAGTAGCCCATATAGAACTGGTATATATGTATGTATATATATATTTGTATGGGTGTGTGTGTGTTGCCAGCAAACATTTTGACGTGTCTTTTTTATGTAACATTTTCACGCCTTGAAGTGCAAGTACGTGTGTTGACCAAGTTATGACATACATATTTTCTTTTTTCTTATTTTTTTCCTCAATTGATTAGATAGCAAATATTTATGTTTATTCGAGTAGCCACAATCTAAGCCATAAGCACTTTGCACTTTTAGTTTGCCAGAGAGCGAAAACCCGTGAATAACTGTTAAACAATTGTGCGATATGTCAATTGATAAAGTCAGGGAATTTATAGGGAAGCTTATCAGAAATCTAAGAAATGTTTTAATCTAAATTAAATTGCTTTGTAATGAAATCAAGCAAGTAAGGTTTGCTCATAATGACGATAATAACCTTATAAGCTTATACAAAATGCTATGAATAAAGATTATTTATGTATTAAATATGAAACTGTAATAAAATGATATAAAAATAAATTTGTAGAAAAATATATTTAATTATTATTATTGATTTGTTCGAAATGATCAGTCACAGTGATCGCTTGTTAGAATTGATTTTAATGTACAAATAATTGTATATGGGGAAAGTTGATTATTGGTTAATTTAATGCATTTTTGTAGATCATTTTTGATTCGAAATTTAAAGAATTTAAAAAATACAAGAAATGCTTTAAAACAAGTAGATAATTTGTATTTCTGTTTGTATTTATTATTACTTAATATATATATAATGTTTATGCATTTTATCTGTAATTTCCAATTGATTACCTCACAATAGCGCCTTATATGATCTCATTTGGGTTATACTGTGATGGCTATAATATGATCTTCTTATAGAAACTACTAGAACTTAAGATGAGTATTACGAGCGTTGCTTGCTAAATCAATCAATATTCATAAATAGGAATTTTGAAAAATCTCTACCTCTGACGTAGGCTATAAAAATAATCATTTTGTGTTTAATCATATTTGATATGCGACGCGCAGCGCGTTTGTTTGTTATTTTATTTAATTGTTTTTATAGGGGCGCCGACCTTATCAATATACATTTTTATATTTAGTTCATACAAATATGTGTGTGCATATATATAAATATATATATATATATATATATAATTAAATTGCTGCATAAGACAAGTCTGTCAAAACAAATTAGACGTGCGACGCTACAAAATTGCCGCCGTCAACAGGTTTGTTTATTCGGTGGAAAACCCTAGACGGAGGCACACAAAAAAAATAAAAAAAAAAAACGGAAAATATAAAATTTCTGTTGCCCCAAAACCTTGAACAATCCCAAGCGGCTTTAGTTACGCGCTTTTATTTTATTATTTTCTTCTTATATGCCATATGGTTTTGTGTACCCCTAAAAAAAAAAGGCAACTGACGTCAGCGGAACCCAACACCTTTTTTGATTACCATCACTGCGATATGAGAACAACTGTATCTTTATAGACATTGACGACGTATATATGCATATGTATGTAGGGATCTGTCTGTCGCCTTTTGTTGAGTGCAAACAATATGCGAAATTATTCAAATGCCGATTTTCTTTGACGTATCCCCCCAACGAATGGTTCGACCATATTTGCTTCTGTACATTTTTTGATTGTTCTCAGTGTCTTTTTATGGCTGACATTGGAACGCATATTCTATTGTTATTCCAAGTTGCTTTTCTTAGATTCAATTGTCGTGATTTGCTGTGCCTTTTTCTGGTAAGTGCTTGTCATGATTGACGCTTTGATTGACTGATTGATAGTCATTGCGCAGCCCAACTTATAAGAAGATTTAGAAAGCCAACATTTTAAATATTTCTATCTATTTAAATACAACTCAAAACCTGGTTGAAAAATAGGAAAAATTATAAACTGTATTCGTATAAACTTAACCCAAACATAGGAAAATAGAGAAAATGGGCTTAAAATAAATTTCAAAAAATACATATGTACTTGGCCCGAACAAATTACATCTATATGTTTGTTGGCATTGAAATAACATCAAGTAGTCGTCGTCGCCTGTGTCATCGTTCATAAACACTTCATAAACTTGACAGCAATTAATTATTAACTGTACAGCAGCCAGCCAGATCAATCGAAAACTGAATTATGGTATTTTTTTATTATTTTAAAAACGCAAAATCATGTATTTTCGTTTCGCTAATGTATTCATAATGATTTCACTATTTTGTTTTGCAGGCCGATCAGCTGACAGAGGAACAAATCGCTGAGTTCAAAGAGGCGTTCTCGCTATTCGACAAAGACGGTGATGGCACCATCACAACAAAGGAATTGGGAACAGTCATGCGCTCCCTGGGACAGAACCCCACAGAGGCTGAGCTGCAGGATATGATAAACGAGGTCGATGCCGATGGTAAGTTGACAAGATTAAAAGTATATAATGGGATATACTAGCTGATAGATAATGGTAAAGTACATTAGCGGGTTTGTGTTGCATATTTTACAAAGTATTAATTATGTCAAGAATTGGTTATTCTTTCCTGTGTTACACGTTTTATTATGCAATTATTTAAAAGTCTTGATAAAATATTGGGTTAACACTATCATTAATTACTTAATAAACTATATTGGGTTGGTTAATAAAATATATTAGTCCTTGTTTTACGATTCCTTTTTGTTACCGTTAGGAAAAATTAAAATAAAAATTAATTGCACTAGTTCTTATCTTGTTATTCTATTCTTCTTTGTATCGCTTCCGTAAACGTCATAGACTGAAATTCGTTAATTCTTTTAAATAAATGAAAAGAGAATCTGTTCGAATTTTGCTACTTAAAGTCAATTGCCAAATTGTTGAACTAGTTTTGGCTTTAGCAAGAATATTCGCTTCTGTGCTAATTGCTTTGAACCCTTTTTCATCATGCTAATTATAAACTATGCTATGGCAGCATAGATCTATTCTTAAACACAGCCGCGCTGTGGCAGCAGATCATCGGACCAATGAATAGATCAGAACCATCGACAGACAGGCGAACGGACGAACGGACGGACAGACGGTTAGATGGACAGACAAGAAAACAAAAAAATTCTTGTGTGTTTTCTCGCGACTAGCTAAAAATATGCAACAAAAACACGTCATAGCCATTAAAAATAGATTAGACCAAAAATATTTGGCTGTTGTTCTTTCTGGCTAATGTTGTTGTAATTGCTCGCTGGCTGCTGTCAAAAATGCACACAGGATTTTTGACAAAAGGTGGTTGCTTGAGAGTGGCCCCAAACTGCTGGGAACCGTGTGTTATAACAGACAAAAAATCTCAAAATAAAAAAATTAAGGAAATTATAAGAAGAAAAATATATAGATAAATTATTTTGAACAGCATGTGAGAAAAGAAATTGAGCGATAGGCGCCGCGCGCCATTTCGGCAAAATGAAAATGTGTCGCCCCGTTGAGGTTTTTCACCTTTTGCACGAAAAACTGCTCAACACTGCAGCAAAATTTCTTCTTTCTTTTTTTTTTTTTTGTTTCGCGACTTATTAGCGAGTGTGCGAGAGGCATAGCGAGCGAGGTGTAGTCCGAAAACGAGAGCGCAAGCGAGACGCAGATAAAATGCAGACCAAAAACGCTCGTGTGGCTTTTTATATGTATTTTTAGCAATTGTGAAATGTGTCGAGAATATCGCGCATTGCTTTTGCCGTTGCCGTTGCTGTTGCTTTTCATTTTCTTTTATTTGTTGCTTGGGTGCTATATAAATTTTCACAAATTATAAATCACTTTTTTTTTTAATATTATTTATGCACGCTCACACACAGTATGCATAGCGTCTTTGTGTGCGTGTGTGTGTGTGCGACTGTTGCTGTTTGCATAATGCCCCAAAGCTTGACAATTAGCTTAAAAATAAAACACAGGCCCCACCCAAGAAGAGCAGCAGCAGCAAACAGACACACACACACATACATACATATACAAAACGGTACACAACGAGCGACAAGTGCAAAGCGTAACAAGTAAAAAGTGCAAGGAGACGGCAAAATTCCAGAAACTGAATTCAAGTCACCCACATCCGAAAACAACAACAGCAGCCGAAGCAGCAGTCAGCAGCTTCGACTCTCTCACTCCCTCGTCGTCTCATTCTTTTGCTCTGTCTGCTGAGGCAGCGCTGCTGCTGTTGCTACTTTTTCGTTAACTCATCGCTGCCTGCGTCGCTGTTGTTGTTGTTCTTGCTGTTCTTCTTGCTGTGTTTGCACGTGCAAAATGCGCATGTGATGAAAAATCCAGGGCAAAGTCTGCACAGCGAGCTTGCACAGCTGCTGCGCAGCGCATGCGCCTCTAATCACAGTGCAAAGGACAACAAGCACATAAAGCACGTGGATAGGCAACTGAGCAGGTGGGGAGCGAACAGAAAGGCAACTAACTGAATGGCAGACTGACTGACTGATGTTTATCAGCAGTGCTAAAAATAGATGCTTGGCTCAAAACACTCGAGAAGCTTTTGAGTTACTTTTTCGAGTGCTGTTTGCAGTTGCATGTGAGAGGAGAGAGCTATAAATAAAGGAGGAAATATGTGAAGGAAATCAGAGCGTATATGCAATAATTTCTATTGAAACAAACAAATTACATTTTTATAGTTTAATTTTTCTTTATAATTTTATGTTTTAGTTTAAATAATTTAAAAGCCGTTATTTCTATAATTTTATGATCAGATATTTAAAAATCGTAATCATACATACAAATATCTTGAGCTCATTCCTTAAACCATAAACGGGGCTTTAACCTATATTTTAAACAAGGCATAAAATATAAAAAATTTATTGCGAGTAAAATAGTTTCAAGAATTTAAAATTTCTTATGGTTTTTTACTCTGAACATATTCGAAAACGTTAAATGTAAAAATACATTTACATAAAAATATCTTAAAAAGGAGGCATATTTCAGTGCACATGTCTATCAAAATATATTATAATTTAATCTGTTATTAACTTAATTTTTTGTGTACATGTTTAATAAGTTTTTACATTCAATTAGGAATAATACTATAGACAAAATTATATATATAGGTACATATAAATATATTTGTTCTAATCTGATTCGTGTTGGTTTTTTTTATATAGTAATTGTGGGGTATAGCGATTATCTAGCCTATTTTACGATCTGAGCAAGCAAATGGCATTTCGTGCATAAAATTATATAAAATATATACACGTCTATTTCAAATGAACACAGATACAGACAACACACACATTATATATATATATATTTATATATGTATATACTCATATGTATGGGAGCAATTTTTGTAGTCTGTGAACAACAGACGGAAACATTAAACATTCATTACTTAAAATTTTGCTGGCATCGTCCAGTTGTCCAAAAACTGCAGCCGCATACAAACGACGCCATTAGAGTAAAACCGCCGCCACCCACCCAACCCCCACCTCACCCACACTCTGGGAGTTGCAAATGGGACAACAATATGGAAATGAAATAAAATAAAATAAAATGCAAGCCAAGCAAAAAGAAAACCGAAAATGTCCAAAGCATTGAATAACCCATGGAATCCAAATGTGTTATTTATAAAGAGTTTCGGTCCGTCTCCCCACATTTCCTTACCCTTTATTAAAAGAAATCTTATTAAAATTGTAAATTGTCTGCAAACATTTGCGCAACGTTGCGAAACGAAGAAGCAAATAATATTGCCGAGGAAGTGTGAAGATGACTCGTCTGGGCGAAATGGAAACCAAAAACCACCAGACATTGACAGCACAAATTGGCAAAAGCATCGTCATCGGCCACATATCAGCTCATATATGAGCCTTGTCAAAGCATTCTGTCTAAGGCGCGTCTAACAGTTGCTCAACTATATATATAATATATCTAGTTGGCCAAAAACACACACGAAAATGGCAACAAATTTGTGTTTATTTATATTTATGCGAATATTTGTGTTTTTTTTTTCGTTGGGGAAGTCCTAAGAGCTTGCATTGGCCAAAATCAGCGACAAAAAAATGTTTTAAAATAGAATTTTTCTTTTATTTTTATTTTTAATTTTCATTTATAAGGCGCAGCACAATTTAAAGATGATTTAGATATTATTTTTTTTTGTCTGATCCAATTTTTGCTTATTATTTCAATGTTGGCCATTTCAATAATCATAATAATACTTTTGTACTTTTAATTGAACACTCATTTTGCGGGTTTTTTATTCAAAATTTCATTGGAATTTTTTTTCATTTAAGAGTAAAGATTTCATTATTTATTTTGGTGTTCGCTTAGATTTAATGTAGTTCTTAATCGTCTTGTTTTCGGATATTTCGACTATTGAACCTCGGGAACATCGTGTGAATTGATTTGTATTTGTATTTGAACTTGAAAAAACACTACAATAATGAACTTGTTGCTTTTGGGGCTATTTAATACGACGGCTAAACATTAATTTTACAATTCGTATGGGGTTCGAGGAATGTTTGTTGTTAAACAATGTGGCAACATTGATTTTTAATGAAAAAAATAAAATAAAAAGAAGAAGTTTACGAATGTAAAATGTTAAAAGAACTAATAAATAAAAATACTGATCAGTTGATTAACAATTAGCGAAAATTAAACAATTTATTTAATATATTTAAGGAGACTTTGAAAAGTTAAGACAGCAAAGTAATAAAGATAAGACACAAACATTCCACAAAGAAGAGTTGATAACTCAAGCGGTTTTCAAAGTTTTTGTTTAGTAATCAGAGAGGAACCCAGAGAAATGAGTTCATCAAACATTAAAAAGTATTCTCAAGTAGCGAAGAAGACAAACTTTCTAAGACTCGTTAAAAATAATCAAAGTTTAAAGTTGGCAAAACTCTTTTGAACCCCTGAGAGACACAAGCAAAAATACATTTAACTGCCTAAACCTAAACCATAATCGTAACATTATGCGCAAATATTAACCAAGCTCCATTTAGTTGTCTCAAGAACATGAATAAGAGACATTTGTTGCGATATATTATGTGTACATATACATTTTATAGAATATACACAGCTATCAAAAGAAAAGTTTTTTTTTACCCGCCCAGAGTCAATAACAATTAAGGCCTCAGAGTTCGACAGAAAGTTTTCTGGTTAAGCACAAGAAAAGTTTCAGTTTTGGGCAATGGAGAGCCATAAAAATGCCGACCCCAAACGAGAAGAAGAATGGCGATAAATGGCAGAGAAGGGAGCAAGATAGATGTAGAATAACAGCTCAAACTATGTTCAAACTTTAAACAGAATGCGAAGTAAAACTTTTTCAATTAGTCTTAACAAGAATTTCGGTCAGCGGCTTCGTTCGAGTAAACCTCTAAAAATTGTGGAGGCCACAACTCGACCCGCCCCGTCCCACCTCTCGACCCTGTGTGGGGCTTAACAGCTCAGGCTTATCTGACCGGGGCCAGCAGTAAAGTTATCAACGCCACAATGTTGCTCATACGCCACGTGTGCCAAACACACACACACACAAAATATAAAAGGCGAAAAGTTGAGCCAATCCCTTCAGACAGACAAACAGGTAAAATGGGTAAAGTTCGTGTGGCAGATACGAAAACAGGCTTAGACAAATATGAAAATCTGCCTGATTATGGCTGCAAGGGGATTTAACTTGGTGTATGTGTGTGTGCAGGGCCAAAAGGGATTTGTGAGCTTTAGTTTAAATAGCCGACAGGTACACAAACCGTGAGGTGTAGTGCATAAGGATCGGTTGTGCCACAACCAAAGCCAACCAGCTGCCAACTTCATGATAAAGAAATATGTTTGGCTGGTAAATTGCCCCTGGGAAATGTTGTTCTAAGGGAAACCCGTCTTGAAGGAATTTGATGAATTTACAGTTACAATTTAGTGCGGGGGATCTGCGGTGAGCATTTAAGAATTTTTTATGGCATGTGTGTTTTAATTAAATTTTAATTTAGTTAGAAAATTTAAAAGTTAAAGCTTTAAAAAAAATTTTATTTTTAAAGGTAGGAATTTGAACATATTTATTTTGTAAAAATAAATATATATTATATATAGATGGAAAAACAAATAAAAATATATTTGTTATGAGTAGCAAATTCGAATGAAAATATTTTTCAAAAGAGATTTTCAGAGCCATGGGAGTTCCAAGAAAGCTATATAGCAATATATAATACATTTTACAAAATTATATTTAGAACAACTTTAGTTCGAATGCATAAAATTAATCTGAATTAAGAGAAAAACTAAAAATAAATGATTTCTTATTAGGAACATGTGTTTCAGTGTTATTTGTGTACCAACATGTAGAAATTCCACGAAGTAAATAATTAATACTTCACAATAATGAAATGCAACAATGTACCAAGAAATTGAAAGTTATATTTGATTTAAATGGTATTGTTTTTTCACGATTTTCCACAGGCAACGGTACAATTGATTTCCCAGAATTCCTTACCATGATGGCACGCAAAATGAAGGACACCGATAGCGAAGAGGAGATTCGGGAAGCCTTCAGAGTGTTCGATAAGGATGGCAACGGCTTCATTTCAGCGGCCGAATTGCGTCATGTGATGACAAATTTGGGCGAGAAATTAACAGACGAGGAGGTCGATGAGATGATCCGTGAGGCTGATATCGATGGTGATGGTCAGGTCAATTACGAAGGTAAGCATCTATCCCTAGATACTAGATACACATATTTTGTTTGTATAAATCGACAACGTTTAAGCGGCTTACGTTTTGTGTCGCGTGTCGTTGTTGTTGTTGTTGTTGTTGTTGTCGTGTCATGTCATCCACTAATTGGATATTCGCACAACAGTTGTTGTTGGCTTTGGTAATTGCATGTACACAATTGACTTATTGCTGGGTTATGTGTGTGCGATGCCAAAACATTCGCATAGCTGCCGATTGAATCACACCCAACACCACACACACACAGACACACACACAAACACACACCCAGCACACATAAAAATGAACGAACTATATTTGAGTCACAATTGACACTTGTTTTGTCATGCGTTACTTTTTACTCATGATAATTTTATATAAACTGATTCATTAGTCGTTTTCAATGCGTGTAAAAGTCTCTATAGACAGCAGCAGCCCCAACACATATGGCTACAGCACCTAACAAATACCCTGTAAATGCGCTCTATTGAGTATTTTGTGTGGTGTGCATTTGTATGAAACATTTTTTAAATGTTTGATGAACTTTATTTATAAATTCTCTTTAATATTAAAATAAATTTAAAAATATAAAAACATTTTTTTTTCAAAGTTAATATTCTTTATCCAAAAGAAATACATTTTATTAGCCCACAAATATTCGGTCTTGGGTATTTACTAGTCCATAATATTGAAATTTTTAAGAATGTTTCTTTTTGTGTGTTCTTCGAAATTTAATTTAATTGCTTGAAAATTGAATTTTCAATTGAGCAAAATAGAGAACAAATCTTAGGAAAATCTACACAAAAACATATCAACAACAACAACAGAATATATTGAGAATCAAGGTGTTAAGATTTTGTTCATTGCTTTGATTGTACTTAGAAGCAACAAAAACTGAAATAATGGCCTGGGCCCCTCCGGGGCCCCTTTCCCACTCGCGATTGCAATCAAATCTCGGACAAATATACAGATATATAGTATAAATAATGTCTACAACATATCGGGTTAAACAATGTTCATCGTGCAGTGAATTTGTTTCTCAAGTTCAAATAAAAATCGCTTGGCGTAAAATCTTAGCGGATCAAATAGATTAATCACAAGCAATTTATGAACCAAACATAAAAATAACCAAGTGAAACAATATAAAAATAGGTACCCTTTCAAGCGAAAAAAGCTACAAATCTTAATTGCAAAACCTGGGCGGAGGGAAAATCTACAAATTATATACGAATTGATTATAGCTGACAACCGATTTGGGAATAAAATTGTTAATTTCAGTTTAAGAATTAAGAAAAATTTACAACATTATAAGTCTGGCGATAAGAACAAAATACGTTAATTTATATGTGTTTCTTTTTCATGGCACTTGCTTAATAAAATTAAGAGCTTATTTTAGTTCATATCTTATCTTGAAAAGGGCCATAATTGTCACAAAAATTTGATTTGTACAATCATTGAAGAACTGTAAATGCTTTAAAGCACATAATTCAGCTAGTTGGCAATTACTTGCAAAATTTTGATCCAATAAAAAAGATAAAAAATATAAATCAATAGAAACATTTCCTTATTTGCTGTTTTTTCTTTTTTAAGAAAAGAGGAAACTGATTTTAACGTATTTAAGAAAATACATTAAAAGATTGGCGTAAAAATAGCACTTTAAAATTATAAAATGATAAAGAAATACGAACTTCTTTACCTAAAAATTATTGTTTATTAAAACTAAAATTGTTCTATAAATGTAATGTTTAGTTGCATCGTCTTAATATCAATTAAACCAAGTTTTAGTGCTCTTCTGTAAGAGGATTGGTTTTTCATTGACTCTCCATCCCGCTCTGAATTACTTCCCGTTGTCACTCAAAAGCTGCCTGCTACAAAATGAACATCACATGGTCGCATTTGAGCATTGTCAGTTGTTTGGGATTTTCCGCTTTAAATGCGCTCAAATTTGTAGGAAACGCGCAAAGTGAATTGTTTTACGGGCTAAAACATAAATGTTAAATGCCAGAGAAAGACAGCAACAATTAAAAACAAATATAAATATTGTGCAATAATCTGAAACAACAAAAGAATACAACAACAAGAACAAAATGAATAAAAATAAGAAGCAAAGCGAGTAGCAATAACTGGCAGCAGGCAACTTGGCGAGCTGTTTGAACATTGACCGACAACCCGAACAGAAAAAAAAATCAAATATATAGTATATATATTTATATATATATATCCATATACATTACCTATAGTATAGCGAAATGAGCATAACATAAATAAATGCGCGTTGTTGCCATTTGCTTATTGCCAATTAACCAAAGTCTTTATTGTTGTCTTGTCTTGTTGGTAACGGCGGCTGTTTTTGTGAAAATTATATAGCGCAAACAATAGGCCCGAACCGACTCCCATGTCTCTATATGAACACAAGATTGGGACTTACTTTGGCCATTCGCCAAATATAAAAATGTTGTCAGAAAATAAAGAGAGAAAAAACAATAAAAGCATTAAGAAAAAACACAAAAATGAGAAAAAAGAAACTCAAGTCGAAAATCAAATAAAATGTTAAGCAAAATACAAAGAACAACAAATTTAGCATTAGCACAGAAGCAAAAAATTAAAAGAAAAAAAAATTAGTGAACTCGCGAATGTAAACAAAACGACGAAAGATAAACAGCAGAGCCACAAAAGCCTCAAAAAAGATGGGGACGACTATCCAAATCAAAATACACCGCAAAATTTCCTTGCAAATATGTTCATCTCATAAAATAGTTTTAATTTTATATTAAATGGTAATTAATGAAACAAAACGAAAAAATACCCAAAATCCCCATTAAGAAGTTTTATCAGAAAAAAGGGGCGTGAAAGAAACTGTGAAATGTCAAGGCCCAACCTCAAACAAAGTCAATTTCTTAAGTTAAATCATTTTGGGTTGGGTTCGAGTAAAATAACAGCCAACAAATAGAAAGAAAACAACAAAAAAATAACATTTGCATATTTTGCTGTAAAGGGATAATAGCAACCTAAAGGACGTTAGGGCGTGCCCTCTGAACTTTTTTGTTTCCTTTTGCGGTTCACATATCGAATGTTGCGTTTCTGGGTATAATAACGTTTTATTTTTAAACATTTGATGGTGCAAAAGTTGCTTTTTTTCTTTTTTTGGCATTTAACGAGCAAAAGTCGCGGAATTTGAATATTTTCATGGGTTACATAAAATAAGGATATGACTAAGGATTCGGCTTAGAGGGCAAGTCGATTAACTAAAGGTGTAAAATATGTTATCTAATATTCAATTAAAAAAATTAGAATTGCAAATTTATGATAAATGTGTTTGAAATTAATAAAAACGGATTATTAAAAATAATAATAGTCTAAAAATAAATTTGTATAAATTTAGAATAAACCGGGATCAATAATTAATTAGAAAATAATAATAAGAAAATCAATGCAGATAGAAAAACTAGTTGAGAATTGCACCCAAGACCAATTTGACATATCGACATATCGATTTAAGATCGATAACTATGATGCTGTCAAATCAGCCACTCAGTGGATTGATCTTTAGCTTAGAGCACCTGCAAAATCAGGTGTCATGTGACGTGGCTCATTGCGTCTGACGTGTTTTGCATTTGCATTTGTGGCCAAGAGGCCAACAGTTTTCACATGCTTTAAATATTTGAAAAATGCGCGCGACCACATTAAATAAGATAAGATAAATAGCAGGAAGAAGACCCAATATAACAATGGCCAAATCCGATCAACGAACGCAGCTGCAATAAACCGCATTGGATACCCGAACATCTGCGTCGTTTATGGGGTGGGGTGGTGTGGTGGGGTGGGGAGCTCTCTGTCACTTGTCTATATTTAGGAGCTGCATACAAACACCTGATAAATCGGGGACACGAAACAAATCCCGAACCAACAGGCGCGGAAGCATTTCAGCGGCCAACGCTCGCCAAAAACGTTGCCAATTTGTGTTCCGCTTAACCCGCAACTGGTCCGTTCATAAAATATATATCCACACACAACTGATTATGCAGCGTTTATCAGGCAAATATAAGAGACTTTCAAATAAAGACAATTCTTTCACATCTCGTTCTGACCGCCTGTGATTGCAATTGCTATTTTTGGTGCACAGTAAATAGGCGAAGAAAGAGTATTTTATCTAGCGGGCATTTCGACTTTTTAACTGATTATGAAAATATATAATTTTATCGTTTTCAAAAAATTCGTCAATTCAAAACGTTCTTTGTGTCTCGTAAAAATGCATTTAAATCTACTTTATTATTATTTACTTTTTATTAAGTAAACATGTTTGGCCTTAAAGAAAATTTTTAATTTTTTAGCGTATTTAAAATTTATCGAATTGAAATTTTCTTTTGTTTTTCTTTACGCCATTATATTTTATATGGTCTGGCAGCACACTTAATAAATTTTCCCCAATTTTTCTCTACGACCGTGCAAGAGTTTTTCAGCTTTTCATCAGGCGTCGGCGTCTGTCAGCGGGTCTTGTGACTCGCTCATTTGTCTTATTGATTAGTTGGGACACTTTCTGGGTTCCGGCGTACGGCACATCTATTTACCGTTCTAGGTTTGGTTTTTCTCTGATAGTTCAATTGTTGTAAAGATCTGTTGTCTTTGCTGTTAAAGACGTAAGGTTAATTACAGCTATTTTTGTCTGCACTTTTCTAAATAGTTCATTGTATCTTTACGTTCCTTGTAAATGCTCCTGTTAAATCTAAAACTTTTGCGGGATTTTGAAAAATAACTGATAGTTGAAATACAAATTCCAATTTTTCTGTTTAAGAACATTTTTAGAATTATACAATATAATAATTGTTTATATAACTTCCAACTAATTACATTTTCGTCCCTTCTTGTTTCTTTTCAGAATTCGTGACTATGATGACATCGAAGTGAAGCGTTAATTTATTTCTTTTTAAGCCTTTCTATTTTTTTAAGATGTTGACGAAGACTGTAGCTGTGCGCAATAACATCGCGCCACGCTGTTGCTATGGACCCCAGTAAAAGATCTTAAAAAAACAACAAAGAGTTAAGCAAAAAACAAGAAGAAAACAAAAAACAACAACATTTAAGAAACTTATAAAAAGAACTTACACTTAAACCAAGAAGATGATTAAGATGAACAACATAAAAAAAAAACAAAAAACAAAAAAGAGTAAAGGAAATGCAAGAAAATTTAAACAAGCAAAAAATGAGAAAAAACCCAGAAAAAATTACATGAAAAATTATAAAAACAAAAACACTTAATTTTAAATGCAAAAAGCAAGAAAAAAACCAACACACAACAGCAAAACTTAAAGAAGTCACCGTTTAAACAACAACAACAACAAAAAGCATGTTATAAGTAAAACAAAATAAAACTACTACACTTAACTACAGGCATACCACACTACAACAAACCAACAACAACAAACAACAGCCCGAAATCAGAACTTTGAGTAGCCGCAACGCAGAGCGCAGCGCCCTCTATTGTTTGGGGGGAAACAGCAGCGCCAGCTGGCGGTGACATTTGTAGGCGAGGGTAAAACTAAATTGTTTCAAATATAAACACGATTTGTCGAATTCGTTGCAAAAATAAAAGCAAAAAAGAAATGTTAAAAAAAAGAATTTGAAATAAAAACAATTTGTAATTTTTGCAAAAATAAAGGAAAAAACTGGCAAAGTTTATATAGACACCAACAACAGCTCTACACACACACACACACTTCACACTACACACTCACACACATGTCAAAACAACAACCAGAAATAAAATATTATAAATACAACATATATATATATTATAAATAATGTAAAATCAAACAACAAATTCTTCTTATTAAATTATATTTAAATTTAAAATTAATAAATATAAAGAAACAAACAACAAACAAAACAAAAAAAATAAATAAATAAATAAAAATTACAAAAAAAAACAAAACAAAACCAACTAAAAAATACATTTTCGATATAAAATTAAATTAAAGTATGCGATATATAAATATATATATGGAACGCTATGGCGCTATATATATGTATATATATGGTATTAACTGGCCGATCAGAGTCCAGCTTTGGCGCGCTTAAGGAAGGGTTATTTTTTGAGTCGAATGTTGGCAGTTGAGGTTTGGGAGCCCCGCCCAGTCGATGGGGGAGCTCAGTGTTTGGCAGCGTTAACCAGAATAAAATTTGTAGCAAACCTAAGAAAATTGTCTACGAATTGATATCTTATAAATGCAGCATTAAATATTAAAAAACAAAAGCAAGCAAGCAAATCGCTACAACAGCAACAACTACACATTTCTCTAGTACTTAAGATGCAGCAAAAAAAGAAAGAAAAAAAGTTAAACTAACCTATAAATAAATATATATATAAAGAAATAATGTACTTAAAAAATGGTAACATAATTTTATTATAAAGAATATACAAATTAAATATTTATATGCGGGACAGAAGCGGAGAAGCAGAGCAAGAAGATTTCATCAAACACACACATAAGAAATATGAAGACGAAGAAGAAGCAGAAGACAACTCTAAACAGCAAACTAGACGAAGTAGTTGAAGAAGCAGTTTATGAAGCAGCAACAACAGCAGCATAAAATTTACAATATATATATATTTATAAATAAAAAACAAATTATATTATTATGAGCAAAAAAAAAACTAGAAGCAAATACTTAATAAGCAAAAAGGCAAAAAAAAAACAAATATATATATGTGTATGTATATTATTATATGTGTATGTATCTATGTACTAATATAATAATATATGTATATATTATTTTAAGTTAAGTGAGCTTATGATAAATTACAAAAACAAAATTATGAAAGAACCTTGAAAAAAACAGCACGCCTTCTCAAACTAAATACTTCACTGATAAAAAAATAAAACTGCACTCGCCGAGCGCAACTGTACTTCAGAAAAGCTACTAACACAACTGTACCCAACGTTGACGCGCATAAGCCAGACCTAACCTTAAAAAACCAAAAATATATAAAAAGAAACATAACTAACTAAAAAAATTACATTCTTGGGCTATATATATTTAATTTAGTTTCATATCGAAAACGTTTCCTTGTTTCCTTTCAACTCACTTTGCTTGTTTTTTCCCCTCAGCTATTGTTGCTCTTGTTGAACGTTCTTCTAAACTATCCACACAACAACCACTACACTAACTACACTATCCTACACACAAATGCATCCAAACATTTTTGTCATTCTTTCGTTACACTCTTCTCCCACTGCATAAATCAACTGTGAGTATAATATATATATCTAACTAAATATATAAAGCATATAATACTATATTGAATATGTTGTAAGTTCGGGTGGAATACACTTGTATTATATATAATTAATGATTGATTATATATAAATAATTTTTGGTTTGCTTTGATCTTTTGGAACGAATTTCTTTACGTTCCGCGGGCAACAGCAACAAATATATAAAAAAAAACACCACAAAATCAACTTTTCTATAACTTTTTTTAAACAAAACAAAACATTTTGTAGCGAAATTTGTGCAAGTTTTTAAAACCAAATTTAAACTAATGCAAGTTATATGTACGATCATATAAACAAAGGTCTCTATAATACTTTAAAAGCAAAAACTAAACTCTAAACTTAATAAAAACAAATTTAACTTTAATTAACTAAAAACAAACACGAATTTTTCTAACTAAAAAAAAATTTAATACAAAAAAAGCCAGAATCCTTTTGTGACAAAATGTTTGTGCGGCTTGAATTCGAACGGTATGGCAACTCTGGCAGCAAGCGCGACGCATTTCCATTGCAAATTTCAACAAAAAGAGTTAACAAAAGCAAAAAAGTTGTCGCATTGAATAATCCATTGAAAATTGTAGCTAATTTGCCTAACAAAGAAAGGAAAATAAAAACCCAACATCAATATGCAAAATTACATAAAAAAAAATAAACAAACAAATTGTGTTAAATATTTATATTCTCATTTGCAAAGCAAAACGCATTGAAATAAAAGCAAGAAATTTGTTAAACTAATGCAGTAGCCGTGTCGAGAGAGAGCAAAAATAAATAAAAACGCAGTTACATATTACAATATTTGCAGGCATATACAAAAAATTAATAAATATATATATATAGAAAAGCTAAAGAAGGCATATATATTTATAATGTAAAAGTTTGAACAACCGCAAAACAAACAGAAACATGAAACAAAAAATTTCTTTAAAAAAAAATACACAAACATTTTAAAAACCTCGAAACAAAAACAAATCAAATTGTTGTTTTCTTTTTAAACAAATAAAATATGATTTTAGTTTATATATTTTTTTATATTTTCTTTGGGATTGGCTATTTTACAGACAAGACATAAACACAAGATTCGGCCCGAATTTAAAAGCCATTTGTCATTCATTCTGCTGCACTCACACAACGTCTTCTTCTTAACGGCTACACGAGCTCCAAAAGTCAAGTAAGCGCTGCCCCCGCTCCCCCCTCCTTCCACACAGCTGGAGTTAGTTGAGAGCAGAGGACATCGCCAGCGCATCCTGTCTATGAATTTAATCTAAAGTTTTAATAGAGCATTCGATGTATCTAACTCAACAACCACCTATAAAAATGTTTTCAGTGTCGAGAAATCAATGTCTTTAAAAGTTGCTGCAAAATATAAACATAAATATATATATATATATAAAAAAAAATATTTTTAATGTCTATATACATTATAATATAACCTATATGTACCTATACCAAAACATAAATAAATATAATAAATTACCAGGCAATTACTTGGCTAGCCGTCGAATATAGTATGCACCTAAAAAAAAGAGTATATAACAATTCGAACAGTTCTTGAAATTCAATTCGGAATTCTTTATTTAAATTTTTAAAATTTCATAGCAAAAATTGGACGTATTTTTCGATTGTTGTACATAGGGAAAAGATTGCACTAAATAATGTGTCTAAAAATAATCGATATATCTGAAATATATATACACACATACCATATAATACAGATATTGATGTTGTGCTTAGTTTATAATATTTTCAAAAATTCTAAATGTGCAAAGTTTTACTGTCAACGTATTGGAGATTAAATACAAATATTTAAAAGTCAAAAGAAAAATAATTGGGAATGAAAAGCAATTGTAGGCCTTGGAAAATAAACCAAATATGATAAATAAGTGCATATTTAACTTGACAGAAACACAATTAACTACATTAAAAAACATTATAAATATATGCTGGCAATTTAAAAGAACTTTTTTAAAATAATTGCAAATTTTCAAATATTTTTTATTAATAGTAAAGACTGTTCCAAGTTTCAAACGTTTCGAAAAGGTCAAAAAACGATTCGATTCCGCACGTTCCACCTAGTTGCTTTTGGTGTTTAGAATCACGACCGAAATTGCATCGTTTTTTGCGTTTTCGAAGTCAATTTCAATACTTTTTTCAATGGCAATTGGCAAATTCTACGAGCTATGTTTGTATGCGTGTGCTTGTGTGTTTGTATGAATGAGTGTGTGTTGTCACAAAAAAAAAAAATAATTAATTAAATGTGTAAATTTAAATTATGAAATTATAAATCGCCTATTTGCACTTCAATAAAAATGAGCTCAAATTAAAAATTAATTTTTTAATTTGAATTTTAAATTGCATAAGCAATTTCAATGAAATTTGGAACAAGATGAAGTATGTTAAAAATTTTCCAGTTGTTTTTCTACTTATAAAACTAAATTTTAAGCAAGGAATTAAATAATAAAAATGTGTAATTTTAGTTATGATAGAAACTTTATTAGTTTATTATCGTTCAATTTAAATTAAGGATTTTGCATAGAGCTAGCTTAATTTAAAGAATTTCTTTAGGTTTAACTACGTCTAAAATTAAGTACATTTTGTAAATCCTCAAAGTATGCAACACTTTTTGTACGTCTTGTCATAGTCAAAATTTATATGTTCCAATTAATATGATTTTAAATATGCCAGCTTGTTGCACTACACAAACACCACATACGAATACACATACACACACACACAGACACATATATAGAAACTTTCTGGGTTTTTGCGACATTTTGTGGACTGCGAAATTGTTTGAATTTTCTTCAAACAGCTACAGAGCGCAGATAACAACAACAACTACGGCATCGAATTTTATGAAAAAATAAAAAAACAACCAAACCAAAAGAAATGATAAAGAAAAAGAAACCTTAAAAGTAACAAATTCAGCGCATAAGCTGTTAATTTTAAGCATATACCGATTATATATAAATCCTAAATGTTGACAAAATGTAACGAGTATATGATATATACACATATATATATATATATACTGATATATTTAGTACGTCTAAAGACAAATAAAAACACACTCCAAGACAAGCTTTACAAAGAACTAAAAAATTAGACAGAAATTCTTTAGACAGCACTACACAACACTGGAAAACGCACACACACACACACACATGCCACTACACACAGTAATCAAAATTTTTGGCAAGACATAAATGCTCCAAAATTAGAATGGAGAATGGATTAGAAAAAAGAGAAAAACCCTTAAACAACAACTGAACTTATGTAAACTGTAACTTCTAAGCGCTGTAAACGACAAGTCTTAACGATATAAATACAAAAAACAAAAAAACGAAATTAATTTTCTTTTGTAATTATTAATGAATTTTCAAAAAAGAAAGACAAAACTAGAGAGCTATTTATACCACAATGTAACAGCAGGTAAATAGAACAATTTCCATTAAACAAAAAGTATTAAGGTGCATACCTAAAGAGAAATCAGTTAACTGTACCACGAAACGTAAACAAAATCAAATGCGAAAACCAATTTCATAAGCTAAAACCATAGTCGAAACACCCTCTAAAAAAATGAAGACAAAAATGAAACAACAAGAAAAACAAACTAAAAACAATTTTAATAACAATTCTATTCTACTTAACAGGCAAAGAAAAACCAATAAAGACAGAATATACAAATAATTTCAAGGCTTTTTAAAAATTTATTTTTACTGTTGGATTGGGGAACTAGTTCTACTAGTTTATAGTATTGAGTGTACAGAGGTTTTGCTTGTACGACAGTGCGTATGATAAATATTTTTAGCGCCATCTATGTCTCAAATTTGCCTATGGACAAAAAGCTTGGTTAAAAGCTTTTTAGAACTTTTAGCTTTTTTGTTAATATTCAATTTAAAAAATGTTAGGAGAATTTGTAGGCTTTGTTAATAGCTTTTTAGAACCGGTAGCTTTGTTAGAGTAATAAGAAAGAATACAATACGACATTGTTAATATCCAATTGAGAAAATGTTAGGAGAAATTGTAGGCATTTAAGGTATTCTCAAATCTCTAAAATACTGCGACACTTCTTTAATTTTAAAGTCTTAGCAACGAAATTATTGTTTGGTTTTAAATTTGAGAACGTTTATAGGCAGTCTTTTAAGAAAGCTAAGTGCATAACTTTATGCCTAAAACTCACTAAACCTGACTTTGCAGTCTTATTTAAAGCGCAGCTTTTACTACACTCAACATTAAAATTGTTTTTGGCCCGCTGGGTGGCAACGCCGGGCACACATTTTGTGAATGAATAAAGCACACAAACTGCACAACCTCGCTTTTACAGCTTTTACACAGCACCAAAAAACAGAATGCAAAACCAAAAAGCTCACTCAATGCAGCCATGCAGCAGCGTCTAGGCGGATGCTATGTTTAAAGAAGAGGGAAACTGTTAAGGCGAAGTGTGGAAGGTGAGAAGTAAACGCCATGTTAAGAGACGAGCGCAAAGTGTGCGGTAAGCGGCGTGCACTGTCTGTGCTCTTGCTATTTGTTTTGCTGCGTTCGGCAGCTGTTCGGCCGTGAGACGAGAGGCTGCCAGCGCAACTTCGTCTGCGACGCCGTCGGCTGCTGCTGCTGCTGCTGCTGCTGTGTCTGCTGCTTCGGCTGCTCAGTTGCTGGCAGGACGTCGACAGAGCAAGTTGGTTGCGCGCGCGCGTCTCGTGTTAGAGTTTTTTCATGCGCTGTTGTTATTGTTGTTGCTCGATGCAGCGCGTGCATGTGAAAGTGGCAGTAAAAGTGGCAGCAACACTGGCCGTAGAGTGCATTTAAAGTAACAAACACTGGCGGCGTGTGTCCTTGCCGGGCCTCTGCTTCTTCTACCACTTCTTTGCCATTCTCTTCTTTATTGTTGAAGCGATTCCCCAAAGTGTGTGTGTGCATTGTAAATGCAGCCATAAGAGCGCCATTTTATATAGTTTATTTTAATATTCTCAAATCCTTTTGGCCATATGCTGCGGGCTGCCGTCGCGTGCAGCATGTTGCCGCTGGCTTTGGCTTCGACTCTGGCTCTGGTTCAGGCTCTGCCTCTGGCTTAGTGGCGTCTGTCCTGTCATGTCCTTGGACAGCCAGTGAGGCCGCATGGCCAGCGAACGTTCAGCCGGCGGCGGGCGCCATGCGCGCGTCAGTCCAACGCCGGGACGCGGCAGCAAAATCGCGTATTCGCCGTGTCCGCGCTCCGAGCCGCCGCAGGATCTGGACCTGAACGTGACGGCGCGCAATTGCCTGGCCATACCCATGTCCTCGCTGCAGACGGCCAATGGACCCAATAGCAAAGGTGAGCATCTAATTGTTGTGTAAGCGCCAGCTGCCGAGGGGAGCTAAACATGTTCTTGATATAAATATGTGAATTGTAAGCATGTGAGCATGTGGAAAAAGGGTATGCTCACGTTTTGTAGCTGTATGTAACATATGTAAATGTGTGATCTCTTAAAAGCATACATCCTTGTCTATCTGTTTGACTCTTCGTCCTGTGTTCGGCTATCCGTTACTCTCTTCATTCGCCTGTTTTTCCGATTAAAATTAATCAAATTATTTTAAAAATAAACCAAACCGCTTCTTGCATTTTTAAAATCACACACCGAATCAGGTGAACCAAAGCCCAACACCAATCACAATCAATATTTTTCTATATATAAAAAAAATTTTATTTTTAACTTTAAAATTAGTTTTGAGTCAAAATATGCGTTTCTGGATGAGAAATCAAGGTTTAAATAATAATTTTTTGATGAATAAATCAAAATCACGAAGCAAAATAAAAGGCAAGGCAAAAACACAGTCATGATTTTTTGAGCAACTGCTTACAGGGTGTCTGCAAGTTGAGCACTCTCGCCCAGCGCACTCCAACTAATGTTGGCATGCAATTATCGTTTATGTTCGTGGCATAAATCAGCCAAAAGGGCCGCTGCAGCCGCCTGCATTTGCGCCTGGCAATCAAACTACAGATATTTTACAAAGATATTGTTTTCTGTTTTCTCTATGGTTTTTGTTTTTCTTTTTTTTTTTTGCCTTGACATGTTTCGTGTGTTGTTTGATGAGTTTTTCAGTTTCTGCCTCCCGCCTTTAATCTTTATCTGTCGTATTTTGTCTTCCGTTTGCTTTTTTTCAAGTGGCAATTTGCATGGGTATTTCACAGCTGCCGCTGCCGCTGCCAACACGTGACTTTGATGGCAATTTCATTGTCAATGCGAAATGCAAATGGCAAATCAATTCAAAGAACAGACAGAGAGCAAGAAATAGACATAGGCAACACGCAGACACTATCGAAAGGCAGGGCAAAGAAAAGGGAGACAAAATGGGAGCGCAACCGAGAGAGAGTCTGTTAAAATACAGTTGATTTTAGCATAATTGCAGCTGTGATCAGTGTTTGCTCTTATACTACTTATGCACTTATACTTCTACTTATACTACGTGCTTACTTATACTTAAAATATTTTCATAAGTAATTCATCTTATATTTTGGAATTTTTCGAATTTAGAATACTCTTTCTGCAATTTATTGATTTTATATGAAGCTGCGTATAATTCCATTAAATATTTTTATATGTGAGAGCGTTGTATATAAAAGAAAAATCATGCTTTTTCTATGATTCAGTTTGGAATCGAGCTTTAGTATTTTTTTCATGATATAATTTAAAAAATATTTAGTTATTAAAAAATAATTTTCAAACACGACAAAAAAATTAACGAATTTGTAAGACCTAAGAAATGTTGTTAAATTAATATTTATTTCATACATATAAATATTAATTTAACAATATTTTATTGCTACCATTAGTTAAGCCATAAAAAATTTAAATTGCAACGATTTTTGCCTTTTGAGAATATAAAGAAAATTGTAATATATTAAAACTCAAATTCTTTTATGCATTTTTGTTTGATAAAAGTTTTTTGAAAATGTCCATATTTAGCTTTGTTTTTGCGCAAAATTCAGTTGCTGTCGCTTTAACAAAGTACGGTTAATGCCAAAACGCTCATCACTCATAATTAGCCATGTTTTTATGTGCCGTCAACACACAGCCGCAGAGCAATGTGCCCCGCCCTGCGTCGTTTTGCCAGTCCGCACATTTGGCAGATAATAAAACAAGGCAAAATCAGCGGCAGTTCAGTGCAAAAACCGCCGACGGGCATTGCAACATAATTTAAAATTTATGGCAGCAGCAACAGCGTTGTGTGGCGCCACACGGGGGGGCACATGGCACCGAGAGGCACCGCTCAAAGTGACCCACAAAAGCTACTCAAGACTGGGCCAAGAAGCTACTTTTTGTTGACCTAGTGATCGATGCTGCAAATCACTGGCGACCCACAAAACATATGGCAGGCAGAATTAAGCAGCTGCCTAATTAATATTTATGCACCAGAGATACCCCAAACCCCAACCCCAACCCCAACAGACAGATACCCCAATCTAGAAAAAAGTCAATAAAGTGGGCGACGTTACGCCCAACTGAGCTAAGCTGAGCGCCAGCTGGGAACGTGCAACAACGCAGCGTGTAATTTATGCAGCGTTTGATGCTGTTGCATATGCATGAAAGTGCAGAAAGCTTAAATTGCGTATACGCCGCATAGGCAAAACAGCTAACAGCACAAAACAAACAGCGCCTACAATCAAGCACCACCTCGTGCATATGTATGTGTGTGTGTGTATTTCGTTACTGATTGCTTTTTGGTATGCAAAAAAAAGGGACCTATACTTAAGTCTGTGGTCTATAGCTGAGCTTATGGCAATATGGTTGGGAAGCTTGAAAATTGATTTTTTATTATCCGCGTAGCAGATCAAAATTGAAAAAAAAAAAAATGTTGTAGTTTTTCTTCCTGTTTTAAATTAACAGAACTAAAATTCAAATTTGGTTACAAAATTAAGCAATTCTCAAGTGTGCTGATAATTGTACGGTCTATTTTGTTTATTTTTGCAGTTTCAGAACCTTTCATAAAGTTTCTAATATTTTTAAAATTTTACTGTACAGTAAGAGCAATGATAGGAAATCAACTTTTGAAATTAGTATTGCAAAAATTTTAAAAATGGCATACAAAAATTAACTTGTTTAGGTTTAAATAATAACAGAATATTTTGATTTGAAAAAAATGAATTTAAATATTTTCCACAGCTGTCTAACATAATTACATAATTAAGAAGTTTACTGGCCTATTGTTAATTGATTTCTTAACTGTCACATAAACGTCAATTAAGATGTAAATTAGTTTCACTTTAGTAGTTAATTTAGTATTCATTAAATTCTTAACAGCTGTTCAACATTCTTACACAATTACAACTTAACAGCGTGCTGTTTAATAATTCTTAACAGATAATTAACATAATTTGTTTAACATAATTAGCACAAATCTAAGATAGTTTTCATGACTTTTGGCCCAAAGGCCATCAAAAAGTGACATCAAGAGTTTGTCCAAACAGCAACAGTCACCAATTTGAGTTGTTTTCGCATTTCCCACCCTTTTGCTGTCCTTTGGGTATCTGCTAACCTTTGCTGGCTGCCAGCCAAATGTGTAAATTATAGTGCGGCTGCTGTGGGGGGCGGCGGCGGTGGCGCCGCAGCGCGGTTGCTTTGTCGGGGGCAACATTGATAAGTAGCCTGGCAACATGGCAGCTCACTTCATTTATCACAATTTATGGCCGTGCGGACATGCCAATTGGAAGCTGCAGGTGTTTTTTTTCACTCTCGCTTTTTTTCTTCTTTTTTTGAACTATCTGGCAACTTTGCTTCGCTCGGTTGCATCTCAATTGGTAATTTGGTTGGACCTGCTCTTGGCCTTGGACTCTGTGTGACTTGCGGCTCGACCAATTGATTTGACGTGCTGCCAAAGATTGTCCCCTACTGGCAAACCAAAAAAAAAGAGCAGATGAAGTTGTCAGCCAAGGTCTAAACCGAGCCTGTTGGCCAAGAAAAAAATGTTGCTGCATCAGCTGCTGGCATTTTCTTCGCATCTTTGTTGTTTTCTTCATGGTTCTATGGCTTCGCTTTTGGCTTACATTTTATGCTTTCTGTCTAAGGCAGATAAATCAGTTTAAGTCTTTCATCTGACAGCTGAAAAGCCAGTTTATTAAAATAAAGTCTGTTACAAACACATACATATAAATTTCACTGCTCGCACAAAGGAACTGAATACCCTTTTGTCATTGGCTTTATCAATCTATCTTATTAAGAAAAATTCATTTTTAAACATATTTCAACTCTCATAACAATCAAGCAAACATAATCACATTTTCATTGCTATAAAGTTCAAAATTCTTAAAATATTTATGTACAAACTCGCATAATTATTCCCCTGCGCTGCTGCGTGTGAACAAAACGTTTACGAATGCAATGCACAAAGGAATAGCAAAACCAAATGCTCTCTTGAGAGAGAGAGAGACAGTTTGTGAGCGAGTGTGAATGCTCCTGTGTTAACTTTGTGGGCGGACCAGAGTTCAAGTTTACTAGATGCTGTTGGTTCTGATGTACTTGTTTATGACAACCACAAACTCTATTAAATTCTTCTTGGCAGTTTAAGATTCAGATTTAGTTCAGATTAAGATGGTATAAAAATGATACATTTCTTTTAAGCTAATAAACTTAAATTTCAGGTTTTCATGTTTTCACATTTTCGTTAAAAATGATTAAAAATTCGCTCATAAGAAATTTAGAGGATAAGAGGGAGAGAGAATAAATGATAAAGCAATATATCATTAAGTAAAAACGTATATTGGTTTTGTGCAATGTCCGTCTCTCCGTATGTCCTTATGAATGCAATTATTTTCGCCGCTATTGAAGCTGAAATTTTGCATGTTTAATGGCATTCTGATCATGATTTTTCATTAACATCGATTCTACATTTAAAATCGATGCATTTTTGACAAATATATATTTAGTTTTGATTTATTGGAATATCTTAAAATAACAATAATAATGAAGAACGCGAACGAATACTTAGACACAATATATGTGTGAATCACTTTTTGTGGCTTGTACAAATTAGCAATTAAATAAAAAATTTTTTTATAATATAATAGTACTTAAGAATTCTTGATAAACGTCCCGATTAGCTGTACTACCTGGTATCTAGTACTTCTCACAGCTGTCTAGCTGCAGCTTATAAATAATAAAATACAATAAACAATGTACGTCTACATTACCAATGCAGTTCAGCTTTAATTACCATCGTTATCAGCTAACAAATTTGTTATTTAAATTACTCTATTGACTTTTTCAATATACTAAACGTTTCGTTCAACTAGTGCAATAATTTTATAACAGCACATACCATAGACAATGTGAGTCTTAACTCCACCTCCACCCACCTCCACCCACATTTATCCTTTCTTTTTGGCCTCTTTTTACAATGCTCTGATTTATTAATGCGAAATGCGCAAAATCCCATTAAAATGCTACAAACAAATATGCTTGCGAAAAATTACTCTTCTTTTGCCCTAAAGTCGAAACAATAAAAATATTTAATGCATACGCGAAGCGTTTCAATAATGTCATTGTTTACGGGGCATGGAATGGGCGCTCCAACTGCCCCCATAGCCACGCCCACACGGTAACAATACATGTACAAGAGCTGTACATGTACACAGAGAGAAAAAAGTCGGACTAAAATTAAGTACGAATGTACACGAGTCAAGTATTCTTGATTCTTGAAATTCATACTTGATTTAAGTCTGAAAT
>SCDY01000681.1:0-49829 GCA_004143825.1 Drosophila micromelanica | reverse complement strand
GGGGTCGGAGATGCTTCCTTCTGCCTGTTACATACATTTGCACAAAACCATTATACCCTTTTTTACCCATTTTCAATGGGTTCAGGGTATAAAAAAATTGTTTGGATATTCCGTAAACTATAAGCTTAAAATATAAGCTGTGCCAAAATAAATATACAATTTTAGTTGATATTAAATGTATATCCTACATGGTATTTAATCTATTATGCATTGGCAAGTACCGTTACGTGCCAGTTTAATTGGCCTTATTCGATGCCATGTACCGTTACTCATGCGCCACCCGCAGTTTGAGAGCGGTTTGTTTGAACATTTTCGTAGCATATTTTGCGGCTGCGCTGTAAAATGCATTTTGCCTGTTCGAATGGCAAATTGCCGCGGGCACACACAAATCACACAGCGCCCGCAACGTGCAACACACACAACAAGCGACAGCATTTGTTGTGCCCCGCACATTTATGCATCAGTTGCTGCTGCTGCTGCTGCTGCAGGTGGCATTAAGGCAGCTTAGGGCTGCGAAAATAGAAATATTAAAAGCTGTTACCTGACTGCCACATGCCACATGCGCCCGCAACGTAACTGTGTAACCATGCAACCAAAAAGTGTCACACAAATATGTGGCACATCCACATGATGCCCCACACTTTTTAGAACCGAAAAGGATTTATGCTTTGCAACAGCAGCGCTTTTTGTGTTATGACAATGACAGGGCCAACACACAAACAAATTTATGCTCGGCCTGGCTCAATGTGCATTAGACAATAACAACTATGCCCTGTAATCATAGAAATATATAGAGAGGGTGTTCTGTAGTTGAGTGTCTCTATTAATCAGGAAAATCCATAGTATATTTAATTAAAAATTAAAAATATGATTTAAAGCAGATGATTCGGACCATGCTAATAAATCCACAAATTGGATAGAACCATAATTGGATTTATAATAAAATTATTATCAAATTATATAGTTACTTTAATCAACTGATAAACAAAAAAGGTTTTGCTCTCAAGTCAAAATTGCCCGTGTCTATCAAAGCTCAAGCCGCACGCAAAAAAAAAAAGAATACATCCCGGCTCGAACCCACAAACAGACTGCGAAATTGCACTTGAAAATGTTGTCAACCAGCTACTGGTAACATTTTAAATGTGTTTGCATTTAATAGGAAGCCCGGCCAAAATAAAATTATGTTGATTTTGTTGAGCGCCCACAACTTGAGCTCACAACGAAAAAATGACATACACACATAAGAAAACTTGTGGTAAAACTTACGCTTCAAGGATACTTCAAATTATGCTGGTGCTTCAGTTTTTTCTTCTCTTTAACTTATGTACATGTACAGATATATTTAGTGCTCGGCAGTTATTGAATGTGAAACTTTAAGAGACGTTAACAGGACTTGCACACGCTTTTATACAATTTATATAATAGGTGGGCAAAAAGTCGGAGCCAAAGAAACTGCCAAGTTCTTCAAGCCAAATAAAATGCTTGTAGCAAAGCATACAAAAACAAGAACAACAACAACAACAAATATATAAACATGTTTGTTAGGAACTGAAAAGTGTGGCAACTGCTAGAGATGGCAGGATAAATGAGAAACTGCTAGGGATGAAAGTTATAATCGACAATAGGCTTATCTAAAATATTCCTAAATTCCTTTTAGCACCATCAAAAACATTTTGGCTAAAGGGAAAAAAAGTAGATTGGTTGCAGACATATAAAAAAATTTTAATTAAAACATATTATTTAAAATTACTCTTTTTAGAGCTAATAATTAATTTAATATATTTTACAAAAAAAATATTATTTTTTGATAAAAAAAATTATATTATGAAATAATCAGTATGATTTGTGAGAAGTCAGAATAATAGGAATTCACAGATAAAGAAATTTCGAAAAAATCGTTTTATTTCCAAACTATATTACAATAAAAATTTCCCGAATTTCCAATTTCAAAATCAAAAATCGATAATTGTTGTCGCATTACAAAATATTCCATAACTCATCAAGCTTTAACTCCTATGCATATCCTATATTTTATTGATACAATTTATTTTGTTTATTTGGTTTTCAAAATTTTAGCCATTGATCACGCGCACATCTTTGCAGCGACACGCCCCAAAAGCACACACGCACCCACCCACAAATTGACACACACACACACATATATAGGAAATGTTATCAGTTCGCGTTTATCACGAACGCATCGCATAAGGACCAAAGTGCTGGCGAAATCCAAGACGAAGGCGAATCTGCGACAATTCTCATTGTGCCAAAATTGTTAGTGTCGAGCGTTGAGCGTTTCTCCCTTTTGGCTCTAACCATCGCCGCCCCCACCACCACCTCCTCCATGTTCTTCTTATTGTTATTGTTGTTGTTGTTGTGATGACGCCGTTTTGCCGTTATTATGCTTGGCATTATCATTGTATCGTCCTTGTCTCGCCGTCGCCGTCGCAGCTGACTTCCACAATTTTTATTGTAGTAACCAGAGCCAAGTTTGTGTTATACTCTAGAGAAAAGTATTCTAACTAAGCCACAAAGTGTGTTACATAAATACATAGATAACTAGAGCGTAGAAACTATATAAGTTCTTGTTACATATCGAAGAACTAATTGTCATAGGAATTATTTGGTTGAAAAAGAGTTTTTGATTGCAAAAACAAAATTATTTTTTCTTTTCTCAAGAAGCTTAACATGCATTAATAGTTTAAAAAAATAATTTTTTAATTTTTAAAAAATATTCTAAGAAAACTTTGCAACTACAAACTTTACGAATATATCCCTAAATGGGTAAAAAAAAAATTTATTTTGGTGTGGAGAAATTTTATAGCAAATTAAGAATCAACAGTATTCAACATCAAATACATGTATATAATTTATATATAATGTAATGTCTAAAGTATAGAGTGTTCTTGCATAAATGCAAGTGTATTTAATCTTCGGCATTAACCAAGAACTTAGCTCTCTTGTTTTTCCGCCATGCGGGCGTTTAGGGTTGCCGCTGAGATTGGGGCAGGATATGCTTGGCGTCTGGCGGTCGCGGCGCCAAAGTTTTTTTTATGACCTCTGTCAGATAGAAGACAAGTCCACCCCGCTTTCTGTGGTCTATGCTGGCAGCCTGAATTGATTGATAAGCTTTTTGTAAACAGTCCTCGATGTTGTTGTTGTTGTTGTCGCAACTCGCTTAGAATTGAGGAGATTACGCATACGACGCGTTGACGGCCACATCGGTTGCCACAGTTAAATGCTCTGCCAACGGCCAACTTTGCACATCAAAAAACCACAGCAAGCGCCAGAATTTTGAGTTTTCAGTTATCCTTGCAGCTGCTGCCGTTGGTCTCTTGGCTGCAAGTCTCTCTGACATGTGCCGACCCAAGCTCGTTTACTTGGCCCTTAAGGACATTAACATACTCCCCACGCTATGCTGGCTATAAAAACAACAAACAACAACATGTACAACGGTAGCCTGTAAGGGCTGCCAATAAAAACAAAAACAAAACAACAAAAAAACACTGTGCCACTAATTTGAGCCACGTTGAAAGTTTTATGAACCATCGGACCAAAGTTAAATATGCGGCTAATTACGTGTGTTACTTTGTGTAAATAAATGTCAGTGTATTGGTTTGTGTGTGTGTGTGTGTGTGAGTGTGCAAGGCTAATTGCATTTTTTATCGCGCTATACGAGTTTTTAACGATCCTACGCAAAGCACTTGACCGCCAGTTAATCAGAGCAGCCAGAACAGGACAACAAGTCCCATAAATCAGCAGATGGCAGCTTATGAATTCTGTTGTCATGAGTATTTTTAACAAAATACTTCTAAAGTTGGGTGCATTAAAAACTTTATCATACAAATTTTACTGTCACTTTCATTGCTGCGAGCAAAACGTTTAAGAATGCGACACAAAGCAGAATTACAAATATTTTATTACTCTCAAGAGAGTAAGCTTATGAAAGAGAGCGAAAGCTCCTATATTTATCGATATATGGCAGCTATACATTTTCGTTATCGAAATCTTATCTTATGAACTGATGGATGAGCTGAGAGAATTCAGTTATTTATATGTGATGATACTAATTCCAATTAAATTCAATCAAAGAAATATAGTCGACCACAATAATAATCGATAACCGATAACATTTAAGTATACAAATTGATATAAATACCAATAAACATTCGCAAATGATTCACTTTAAATTAACCATACTTATCGATAGCTAAAAACATGCCCTTTTCGTGCCTCCTTTCATGGCGACTTTAGAGTCATGAATCAATTTACATTTTTAGGTTCTTCACCTCCACACGGCAAATATATTTATTTCGCTGCGTAGCTGTTGGCATCACATTTTTTACGCGGTTTATGACACAAGTGAAATATAATTCATATTGTACAAAAAATTTTAATGCCGCTTGAAAAATATCGTCCAATAAATAATCCTTAATGTGCCTTTGTGTCCCATGTTCCGCCCACTGCGTACCCCCCCTGGCTCCTCCACATCCTTCCCCTCCTTCCTATATTGTATATTGTGCTCGTATGTTGCTCCGCGTGTGATTTCGTTTTACACGTCTCTTGTTTCTGTTGTGGCTTTTATGTTGTTGTAGCCACCGTATATAAACATCTCTGTATACATATATATATATATATACATATACAGCTTGTTGTTGTTGTTATTGTTGCGACCATCAAGTTGTGACAGTGTTATGACGTGGCTTGTCGCTGTTGCCACCTAGCATGTGAAACATTGCCACGGCAAATTTGTCAGCTTTTCATCGCGAACAGCTACAAAAAATAATAAATTGCCTGATTTTCCGGTTATTTTTTTCGATTTTTATACATTTTTGCATAATTTTTTGCATAACAATAGCTTTGAAAGTACATTAAAGCTTAATGTGAACAGAATTGTATTGAGTGCTCAGCACTAAGCTGCATAGAAGCTTACAACAATAAAGACAGTAGCTTAACAATTACATTAAAGCTTTAAATGGGCTGTATTGTATTAAATATTTACAATCAAGCTCACTTTCGACTTTCAGTTGATTACAGCTAGGCTGACTTAAAGCTTGGATCTGTAAAGACAATTAAAGCTTTAACCGAATTTGTCAAAGCTGTAATAACTGTAGCTTTAAAAGAAAATAAAATATTATTTTCATATTAATATTTTACAACGGCTTACTTAAATTCTGAACTTCTACTAAAGCTCAGTTAGACCTCAAAGCTGGACTGACAATTATTTCCAAATAAATCGAGCTTTAAACATACATTAGAGCTTTTATCTCGTTTTCTATAAAACGGCGAAAGCTTCAACCATAGCTTTAAATAATTGATAAAGCACATTAAAGCTTAATTGTTTTTTATTTAAAGCTCACTTAAAGCTTAACTTTAAACAGTTCCACCTCCTCACCTTTATCTAGAGTCAATGTAGCTGCTACTTTTACTGATTAAATCTAGTTGCTTTTGCTGTCCGATGTTGACCTCGCCTCGAAACGGCAGCAGAAGAGCTCGCGGGGCTGCATGCGGAATCCCTCGAGGCTGGCCATCATGTCCGTGGGGGTGCGCTCGGTGGGCAGCAGTCGGAAGTGCAGCACCAGCTGATATATGAGCGACTTGACCTCCATCAGGGCCATGCGATTGCCAATGCAGCTGCGTTGGCCCACACCGAAGGGCAGGTACGTCATCGGTCTAATCTCATGCTTGTGCTCCGCGTCAAAGCGCTCCGGTCGAAACTCGTCCGGCTGCTCAAAGTTATCCGGATCGTAGTGCAGCGCCACAACCGGTATATGCACCAGATCGCCCTTGCGCAGCTTCAGCACCAGCTCCCCGGCCTCGTCGCGCAGCTCAAAGTCGGCGGCGCACATGCGATCAATGACAATGGCTGGCGGCCACTTGCGCAGCGACTCGGAGATCACGCAGTCCAAGTACTGCATGCCCTGGAGGCTGTCAAAGTCCAGCGGCTTGCCCGCCAGCCGCTCCTCCACGGCCAGAATCTCCTCGTAGAGCGTTTGCTGCACGCGCGGATTCATGAGCAGCTCGTAGCTGGTGAAGCTCAGGCAGGTGGAGACCGTCTCGAAGCCGGCGGAAAAGAAGAGCAGACACTGGGCCAGCAGATCCTCGTCATTAAATGAAGCGCCTTCCAATGGCTGCTCCTGCTCCTGTTGCTCTCTAAATAGACGTTGCGCCTCCATCAGCTGTTGAATCATGTCCGGACGGACAATGTGCTGCTCCCGGCGCTGCTGGATGGCGCCAAAGACCAAGCGCTTGAAATAGGCCACATTATTGAGATCCATAACAGGCACCTTGAGAGCCTAAAAAGGAAGTGGGAAATTTGAAAAGCCTTTCTCATGCTCCAACTGGTGAAGCAAACTTACCTTCATAAGCTTGGGCAGCAGCATGTAGAGCAGCACCTTGATGCCGCCCCAGAAACTGAACTGGGACACGCGCTGTCCGAGCGTAAAGAACTCATTTTGCTCATCCACAAAGCTGTTGACCTGGATGCCAAAGGCGGCCGTGGCAATCACGTCGTTTGTGTAGCGCGTAAAGAACTCCTTCAGCTCCAGTTCGATGCCCGCCCCGGTCGATTGATGTTGCCGCTCCACATAGCGCACCGCCTCCACGTTGCAGGCGTGGATCAGCTCGAACATGAGGCGTATTTTGGCGCCGGTGAATGCGGGCGTCAAAGTGCTGCGCATCTGTTTCCAGCGACGATCTCTGAGCGACAGCAGAGACTTGGACAGCACGGAGCTGTAGCCGGTGTCGTGTTCGTCGCCGATCCCGGGGCGATGATTGGCAAAGTTGTCAAAGTGCTGGATGCCCACCTGGCGGATCAGCTCCGCGTCCGCCAGATAGTAGAGCGGATCGCGCAGATTGTAGACGCCGTAGACCTTGTGCTGCTTCAGGCGCTGGTGCAACTGGATCGTGTGCCGGACGTAGGAGTCGTGTCCGAGCATCACCGACAGCGGCACGTTGCCGAGCAGCGGCATGGCTGGTTCGTGTGCCACGCCCCGTTGTCGAAAGTAACCAAAACTGGATATAGACCATTTGTACAGCAGGGCGCCGATAAATGTGAGCACAAAAAACAATTCCACGACCGCCATCACGTGAGAAGGGTCGGGGTTGGTTGCCGGTAAAAAGCGCGCGGAGTTCTAACGGACAAACACTTGCGTCTGCGTCTTACTCAGCCGACCGCTGAAACGCCACTGAACAAAGCAGCCGCTTGCTCTCCGCTGGAATAAGCGAAAGATGTGCATGTGTTGGTGAGAGCGCATGCAGCTGAAGAACGAAACCGGGCGAGCATGTGAAGAGCGTAGGAGCGCGAGCACGTGATAAGAGCGAGCAAACAAAATAAGCAGTTGTGAAATTAAAGGCAGCAACAATAACAAATGTTGTTTGTGCTTTAACGCTAGTGAGTAAATAAGAAAAATATATAATTTAAACAAATTGCAGATTTATAAATATTATCAACGAATGAAATGTTCTAACACTTGATAAGAGAAAACCAATATGTCAATTTTTTCAACACGAATGTGCAACTAAACTGTTTTCGATCATAGGCAAAAATGAAACTCTCTTTAGCGCTCTCTTCAGCAGCATTTGAAGTATGTGGCCGCGAGTAGTCGTGAGGGTTGCCAAGTGTTGGACAAGGCGAAATTATAAGTTGGCGTATAAGAGTAAGCCACAATGTAAATAAAAACACAATAATTGATTCCTTCTTGATAAAAATTTAATTTTAAATGTTTTATAAATGTAAGAAACCCCAAAACTAATTTTACTTTCGCTTAAAATTCATTTCAAAGGAAGACTTACTAAATTATGTGAAGCAAAATAAATTAATTTGTAATTCTGTGACAAATCTAATATTCAGAATGTGTGTGCTGCGAGGTCCCAACTGATTTGTCATCCGCAAAACTGTCAGCAAAGAGCCGAATCCATTGACATCAACTAATTTCAACATTAATCCCCTTAAGTAACTCAACTATTTATTAAAAAGGACTTAGCAAACAAAGAAACTCACACGCAGCCAAAGAGAGATGACAGCAGGTGCACCACAGGGTGGCTACGTACTCGAATCCGGCATCAAATCCAAATCCGGGTGTTGGCTAAGCGACCCAGGCGCCCGAATCAAATGAAAGTTCTGTCACTGACTAGCAAAGCTTTGAAACTGATCCAATACTTGATTATGAGAGGGCAGACATATAAGTTTTTCCAAACTAACCCCAATTGAGGTAAGGTTGTACCACATTTTGACGTTATGTTATAGGAATGTGAGCCAAAGCCTTTTTGATGAATTAATAAGGATCATGAATATAGTAATATATACAATACTATTCTTTTAACTTTCATTTTACTCTAACTTACTTGTGCAACTTATATGTATAGTCAAACTAACCCCAATTGAGGTTAAGTTGTACCACATTTTGAGGTTATGTTATAGGACTGTAAGCCAAAGCGTGTTTGATGACTTAATAACGATAATATATATAAATATATATACAACACTATACTTTTATACTCAAACTTACTCAATCAGCCCTCGCAAATTGAAATGTTCTTCAGCCATTTCGCCTTTGCGCTGATTCCAGTAAGAGAATTCGGTCAAGTTCTCTATTCAGAGCAAGCAAAGAAAATTTTTGTGGTCTTTGAGTAATCAAATCACGTCTGAAACAAATGACAAAATTTGGCTGCATTTAGTGAATATTTAGTGGGCGCATATGAGTGTGAGTATTTGTGTGTGTGTGAGGGATGTGACCTATGTACGTGTGTGTGTGTGTGTGTGTGTGGCAATTGGACACGCTCCAAGCGTTTGAAAGTTCTGCAAATGAGAAATTATTGGCATGATGGCCAAGAAATGGGAGTAAAGCAAAGGAAAATTCTACAGAAATGCAAATGTCATTTCATTGCCCAAGCTTCCACACTTTCCAATCATTCTCTGTCTCTCTCTCTCTCTATCTCAATCTATATCTATCGCTGGAGCGCGCTTATCTCAATCTGAAATTGCAAAGTGCGTTCAGCATTGAGCGATTGTATTGCGTGCTGAACGCATCCAGCAGATGCCTTCATTGTCAAGCAAATACATATTTTCACCGCAGGATGAGGATGAGGTTGGGGATGAGGATGGGGCGACGACACCGGGCTGAAAGACCGCCACAAGTTGGAGCACAATTCCGAGAAGAGAGATCTCTAATGTGTTTACATTGGCAGCAGACCAACAAAGCAAATGAAAACTTGCTAAACAAAAAAAAAAGCGAAAAAAAAAAACAAAAAGAGAAAAAAGAATAAGAAAATTTCAGCATGTACTTCAAGTTTGTTTGTTGTTTTTTTTGCACACTTCATCGCCGTGTCCTGCCATCCCGACCATCCATATCCATGTCCTGCCGGCTGTCGCACGTTGTCCTCGGGTCAGGCATTTTGAATTGGCTGTTCTCGTTGTCGTAATGTTTTTTGTGTTTTTTTTTTTTTTTTTTGGTTTTCTCTGTTTTTTACTGTCTGCTGCTTTTCTTTTCTGGTTTCTGTTTTATGTGCCATTTCCATTAGAATTCAAGTGCCGCAAGACTTGAAAGTGAACTGGCCCTCAAGGCCGCTCGTTAAGTGCGGCTCCCAAGGAGCTCCTGCCTCCTTACACACTGCTGATATGCGCTTTTATCAGCTGCGTCCACATCCTCCTCTCCCCTCAGGATTTGATTGTCCTGACCAAATCAAATATCGCATCAAAGCAAATGTTGTGGCATTTCTAGCAATTAGTCGAAATGTTTTGCTTTAATTAATTACGACTAATAACTGCTCTTCAATACAAGTGCACAACAACAACAACAACAACAACAACAACAGCAACAACAACAATAATAAATATCAAGAACAACAAAGCGTGCGACAGCGCAAACATTTGCTTAGCTTCATGTAAATTTTACCCTCAGGCTAAAGTGGCTGTGCGTGTGCGTGTGTGTGAGTGTGCGTGTGTTTGAATGTATAAACACGCACTTGGCATATTTCTTAAATAATGTTTATCTCCCTTCGAGTGCCAGCTGGCCTTAAACATAAATGCCTCAGACTCTTCATTGTCCGAGCATATTTAAAGCGACCCTTAGGGAATTTATATATTTTAGATTTTCATTACAAGTGTACTGAAATCTGAGCTTGGTCAAAGCATTTATGTTTTTTTTTTACAACTAAAATCATACCTAACCTAACTTCTGACGAAGTGTCCCTGCTCGGGCGCCATTCTTAAACAGCTGTTGAGCTTGGGCATGGACGCCTGGACTGGTCAGAGTGCAAATGGACGAGTCTCATTCAAGGCAAATAAAATATTTTGGGGAATTCGTGTGCCTTTCATAACAACATCGCTTAGCCTAAAATATTCAGCAGAGTCCCTGCTCGGGCGCCCAGCTTAAGCTAGTTCCTAAGCAGCTATAAAACATTTGCAATTTGCGCCAACGAGTAATAGAGGCAGCTGCATAAAATGCTCACCGAGTGGAACGCAGACGAGTTGCCCTGATTTTCATTGCAAATGACTTATCGAGTTTTCTCACTCCAATTCTCGGCGCTTTTTATGCAACTTAACGCTGTGAAACTGTGAATCGACCGCAGTTTTTATGCCGTTTATAAGCACATTACGTATACGCCAAGTGCTGCGCTGTGAAATAAAATAGCAGCTGACCAAAAGGATGCCAAATCCTCTTTGAATAACTGCTTATTGGAATGCCAAAAATATATATATACAAAAATAAATATGTATATATATTTCAATGATAATCGCCATAAACCCCTTACAAACTGCATAATGGGAAAATCCCTTTACACGCTGAACTAAAGCTGTGCTTGTACAGAATATTAATTTATGGCTCTTGTGCCGAATTCAACCGATTATATATATGTATATATGATCTTGATATCGCATCGAAAACAAAAGCACAGCACATGCCAAAATGGCGCTTTGAAATGCTTATATGGGTTTTTGAATTACAAATTTATGTTTTGGCAAACAAAAACCACAAGCCAACAGACAAAATTACTGACCACATATTGTTTTTATATACCCTATAGATATTTAAAACTTATAGTGGGGTATATAGAGCTTGCCGTTGGCATGTAACAATAACAATAATGAAAACAAATGAGAAAAATTAAATTTATTCTACTTAGTTAAATTTTTTATTGCATTTAGTTCTCAAACCTGCTTACACGATATCTTTAAACTGAAACACTCCCAACTTCTATTTTGTTCTTCTTCAAGTGCAATAAATTAAATACAACTCTGACAAAACATCTGCATTAAAATATTAAAATATAAATTTATAGTAAATCAAATATATTTCCAACTTACCTATTGATTTGTTGGGCTCTTCGCGGAGAGCGTAGTTCGAGCCCCACCCCCCGCCCACCCACTGAGGCTGGAGACACACCTGTGAATACGTGACCTTTCAATTTATGTGCGCATCGAAGCAAATCGAAAACATTTTTTATGCTCGCATAAAATTTATGACCAGCAACTGGGCCGCCCCCCTTTTGCATATATGTGGACATGACGCTGGCACATACTACCCTACCCTACCGTCTACCATCCTACCCCTAACTAACCCGACGCTCCTTGGCTCTTGTGCCATATTCGATTTTGCGTTTCGCCTGCAGCATTTTGAAATTTGTCTGACAAATATTTGCCTGCCGGCGCTGACGATAAAGCGTTTTTGCGCGTTGCCCCCCCTCGAAATGCTGTCATGGTCAGTGGCTTAGGGACTTTGTAAATAGTGCCCCCCGGGGGGGTCTTGACATTGCTGGGGAATATCGAAAAAAGAGGATTCTATATATAAATAGTATGTATTTTACGTATAATGTGTGCCGAAATTAAATTAATTAATAAATATAAAATACGACACAATGCCAGGAAATAGCTTGAATTTAAAGAATTTAAATAAAATCAATTTCGTTCAAGTTTTTATTCCATTTTTGGCCGTTCCTTTCCTATGATATATATTCCTTAGTGGTTCCTTGAACTCGACTGAGCAAGGCTTTAATTCGTCAAAATCTTGTTTCAAAATTTAAAACACATTTCACAAATCCAATCTAAGCTCTTATAATTCCCAACTGGTTCTTGCTGCTGCCCGCTAATGTAGTTATCTGCCAACTGACATTTGTTGGCCCAGTGGACTACGGCCCAAAACCAACTAGTCGTTAGTTAGCTAGACAGTTAAAGTCACAAATCACAATCACACACACACGTACACACGCGATGGCACATATGTGGTGTGTGACTGGCAGATATACGATAAGACTCAGCCCAGCTACCTTTTTTGTGTGTATGCGGGTGTGTGTGTGTGTGTGTGTGCACACCCATTCAAATTTATGCCTAAGCGCTGATTATGACAAATATGCCACGCTTCACTGGCTGTGATTCGCAGCCTAATATCCCTGCTGCCCCCTCCTCCTACCGCCACTTTACCACACCTTGCCGGGGGGTACGAACCCTCGACCCTCAAACACCCGTTAAAGCGCTTATTGTTTTTCGCTCAGCTTGTTTTCTGCCTTTTGTTCGGTCATTTCAGGCAAATCCCAAAATAAATACAAGTTTTTATTATTAGCATCGGGCTCAGGGCTCGGCCAAAATAAATAAAAATAAAATAAAAGCGAGAACATCCAACCTCGCACCGCCCCGCCCCTGTTAATGACACATCAGGTGGAGAGCCGAGCTGTGGGCGGGCATCCTGCGACAGGCGATGCGTGTCAACAATTATAATGCGCAAATTGTTTGATGTATGTCACCTGCCACATTTGCTTTATTGCCGCTCATTAGAAATGCTCGGCAAGCAGCTTTACCTGGGAGACAAACAAAGAAAAAACCAACAACAAAAAAACAAATACAAATATCAACCCAAACACGCACACCACACACACACACGCACACACACCACACTCACACACACATGCGTATTAACGACGAATGACAACAATGACACCTTCCATTAATAGCTGTTTCGTTGATGTGTGAAATACTGACATACACTGAGCGAAAAACTATGTGAATTCTCAATAAGTGAATTTTGTTTTAACTGTTTAATGAGCAAATAAAAATACGAAAATATTTATATGATAACTACATTGTTAAATAGTAAGTAATATTTTAAATATATTGAACAAAAATTAAATTTCTTTTTTAAATAATGAGCAATGGCAAGGTTTGCTTGACAACTTAATAATTAATTATAATTAATAAAAAATAAATGTGTAAAATATTGAGCAAAAATTAAAATTTTTGATAAAATATGAAACTTACCTTTTTTTAATTTAAAAAAATATAATAATATTATAAAATTTCATATAAAATGCAGAGAAAAAATTGAAAATAGTAGACCAATTTGTTGGCATGCCTGCCTGGATTTGGCTTTTGGGCTTTAACGTGTCTTAGTTTTGGCTGCAAGCACCCAAGTCGCGATTAATGACAGCACATCACAAAGATTTTGTTAGGGGGCGGGGGGCGTGGTGGAAGGGAGGGATAGCCAACATGCTGTGACATTTTGATGAATGGAATTCGTCTCCCACACGCTCGCATTCAGAATTTATAGTGTGGACGGAGCTGGTTGTGGCTACGCCATAAAGAATAACCATTGGACACATGATTTTTGCATACAAATTGTCCGGCCGGACAATTGAAGTATATATACGCTATATCGCTGAAAGCCCGGCCTAGTCATTTGTCGACTCTTCTGTGGAGTGCCTTTCAGCTGTTAGGCACAAAAAATTACGTATACGCCGCACAATTGTTAAAAGCAATTTTTGGGCCCCGCAACCAACCGTAGCTGGCATGAAAACAATCAGCGAGCTTAGCCAAATGGTGGCCACCCCCCTCCCTCCCAGTGACAACCAACAATGGCATCCATAACTAAGCCCAGCCCCAAAAAAGCCCCAACAAAAACAAACAAACACACACACACACAGAGAGCGAGGAAAAAAGGATTATTTTTGATTATTTTGCGTGCCACAAAACAAATTCGTAGCTTTTTTTTGGCATTGTTAATGCCCGGCCTGGTTAGAGCAAAGCCAGATAACATTGAAATAGACTTTGGACCAAAATAAAAAAAAGGAATAATATACAGAAATAAACTCGTAGAAGCGTATTTTTTTTAACAAGCGCAATGAATGAGCCGCAACCTGCTGCTCATCATTTCAATGAACGTAATTTTATCGTGTCCTGGCCAGACACTCGAATTCCTTTGATGCGCAGTAAATTAAATTTTATCAAAGGGTTGCTTACGTTTCAAGTGTCCTCATCTTAATTTATTACATAAAAAAAAAGGCTATATACATAAATTTAAGTGCATTGCTGAAATTTGTGAATAACAGTATCCAAAGCAGTGTTGAGTAACAGTCATCTAAAATTTGTGTTATATATAACGAAGCTTTCAACAATTTAAATGCTTTTTAAGCTAATAAGAGCTGCCTAATAAAGTTTGTTGTAAGCTTTTTTTATTTTAAAGAGTTAAATTTTGGCAAAAAAAAATAATTCAAGTAAATTTTAGTTGTAATTGGGAAAAAGTGAAATTGTAATGCCTTAAATTAGTTTGCAGCCACACCAGTGTTGATAACAATAAAAAATTATATTTTTGCAGTAATGGCAGTAAAACAATTTCAACTTTTACTTAAGCTAAAAATAGAATTATTTTATTTGCTGGAAAAGGCTTGAAAGTGAAATATATTATAAATAAGAATTCATTTTTGGTATTTGATAACTAACAAAAAACATAACATAACTGATTACCTTATATCAGTAATTTAGAGGGTATGCTTAAGTCGAGAAATATCAAGTACACACACACCCACACACACACAACAACACACGCACTTTGAAAGCTAGACGAGTAATATGAATAACAAAAAGTCCTTTTGCGTGTCGACTCAAGCGGCAACAAGAAACTACAACAACAACAACAACAACATGGTTAGACCATGAAGTGAAATGCTCAGCGTGTGCATTAAACAACAATCTAAAGCAACATTTCTGCAAAACTTGCTTATTTTGCTCAATATGCTAATACTCTGCTCTCTTCCATTCTGCCTATCCTCACTTATTTTTAGACATTCAATCCTTGTGGCTAACGAGCTGGTTTGGCTCCAGCAACAACAATAGCAGCAGCAACAGCAGCAAAAAGAGGCAACAACAGCAACGAGACGCCGGCGCTGTCGATGCTGGCGTTTACACGCTACAACAGCCGCATAAATTTCCGCTCCAATTGGACGTGTACAGCGGTAATTGCAGCTTTGATTACCAGCAACACGAGCTGCCATCCGGCCATTACCAAAACCAACAACAGCAACAACTGAAGCAGCCACAGCAGCAGCAGCAACAGAGCGCCGCATCAGCAGCTCAAGAGCAATCAACACTTTCCATACAGCATTTAAAGCAGGAGCAACAGCAGCGGGGACAGCGCCGGGGGGAGCAGTGGAGATTTTTGAGAATTTCCTCGGATATTTACGAGACGAAATTTATTGAAAGTTCAGCGGGTAATGCAAAATAACAACAACAACAACAACAAAACAAAACAAATCACAGCTGGAAGATGCCTCAGCGCATTTCCATCAATCAGAATTTAAATTAATTTTCTTTTATTTTGATTTCGCCTTTGAAAGTTGAATATCAGACAACAGCCGGCATCAATATTTATTTCAAGCAATGAAATTTGCATAGTTTTTTGTAATTTGCATGCATATTAAACGAATTTCAATTTAAAGCCCAAAAGCAGGCAACGAAATTTGCAATCTTACAATTAACACATGAATTTGGATATGAAATGTAAGCTGAGAAGTCAGGAGATAAAAAAAAGAATTCAATGCGTAAATAGGGAGAGTAGCATAGTATTAATAAATAAATAAGAAATTTTTAGGAAATTTCTATTCTACTTACAGAATTTATTTAAATAACAATAATTAAAGTTTGGAAAAAAATTAAGCAGAAGGGGATTTCGAGCAGTTCTTAGAAATAAGTTTTTGATTTTTTTTTATAAAAATCACTTAATTGTGGATTAAATTTAAAGAAAGATTTTAAATTAAAGTTTATAAAATATAGAATAAAATCGTAATTGATTCATTTTCTCTCTCTTAAAAACAGCTCAAACAATGGACGACATGGTTTATCAGTGCAGCAATCAAAACTCGATTTACGTTCTCAATGCCGGCTACAATCCAACGTATGGCGTAAGTTTCTTAGAATGTTTAGGGTCAAGTGCTGGCATACAAGGTTCGCATTTTGTTGCAGGACTTTGGCGCACATGCGGCGGCAACAGGGCGTGAAATGAATGGCAGCAACAGCAGGACAACAAGCGGCAGGACCGGCGATTCAATTGGGGCAAGTTGTTCGAGTGCCGCCTGCAGTTTGCAGCATAAATTCAAAAGTTTTGGCACAGCCAACGGCAACTCGTCAGCAACAGCAGCAGCAGCAGCAGCAATAACTACAGCAACAATAACAACCCCAACAGCAGCAGCAGCAGCATCAAATCCGGTCGCTACATCAATGTCAACCGCAATGTGTTCACCGGCAACGGCGGCGCTGCAGAAATTGTTCAATTGCAATGTCGCTGGCGACGTCTGCCAAAATGTCAGCCACAGAAATCAGCAGCAGAGTAGCCACAGCAACAGCAACAACAACCACAACAGTTGCCCAGTCGGGAGCCATAACAATAGCTCCCTGTCAGCGACAGCCTCGCACAGATGCCGCTGCGAGACGCTAGAGGGCGCCACAGGCACTGGCAGTGGAAGTAGCACAGCAGCAGTAGCAGCCGCAGCAGCAGCAGCAGCAGGTGCACTGCCGCTGCTTGGCGCCGTGGCCAACAGGAAGAAATGCACCAATGTCAAATCAACGCTTATTGCCAAGAAGACAAAGTTTTTGAAATTTCTCGAAGAAGAGAAATGGCGCAGCAGCCAACAGCTGACAGCGGATGATGCGGAAGCCAGCAGGTAGGTACTTGCCTGCCCATCAACCTAACCCCTGCCACTGCCCCTGCCCCTCCCTCTCTGTGGCAAAACTTATAAATTCTCATAAATGTTATAAGGCATATTGCGGTGCTAAAATTGCGGGCAACTTTTTATGGGGCACAAGTTTATTGGACCAACGGAATTTTGCGAGCTGCTGTCTTTTGCACCACGCCCCCCGCCCCGCTGTTGGCAAAATATGCGCTGGCATGACAACAACTTTGTCATTAAGTTTACCAAGCAGATATGCTACTTTGCAAAGGCTAAATAAAGCTGAATAGTAAGCGCAAGATAGTGCCAAGTAATCGAAAACAACTGATTTATCTATATAAACAGATTGAGTAAACTTATTGAGTTCGTTTTCTTCATACAAATTAAAAGTCGATTTTATTTGAAAAACTTTTTCGCTTAAAAAATAAAACTAACAAACATTCTTTATAAAAAGATTAGCTATTTATTTGTTTTAAACTTTGGCGAATAACAAGCAATATAAATTTATAAGCCCTAAAGCTTTCGTTTGGCTCGTGCAGAATTAAACAACATCAGCAACTTATTTGATCAATATTTAAGCTTTTAATGTGCTTTTAATAAAAAGCTTTTTAAGCATATTTAGCTGTAATTTACAGATCTCAATAGTATACGAAAGCACTTAAAGATAACTTTAATCTAAAAATCTTTTTAGTAGCTTATTTTGCGAGCTTTCAAATACCTTAATCTGAGCTTTCATGTGCTTTTAAAGAAAAGTTCGATAGTGTAACAAAACACTTAAAGCAAGCTAAAATCTTTTTTTTAGTAGAATTTTTTCCGAGCTTTCAAGTCTGTTACTTTGTTAGCAATCTGCTTCTAGCAATCTCAAAGCTTTTACATGCTTTAAAAGCAATTTTATCTGATCTTATTATCATGAAACTCTAGTGTTAGACAACACTATAAACTGCTGCTACTTAATATTGAGAGCACGTCGTGCGGACTTAATCTAATATTTATTGCCAATATCCCCTCGATTTTAATAGCTCTGCTGGCTGATAGCATTAAATGGTATTTGAATATTAAGTTTGCTCTTTTGATTTATTATTTATTTTGATGTTTTCTAGCAGCTGAAGTCATCAACACGTTTTGTTGTTGGCTTTGGGGGCTGCATCCTTATGAAAGTCACGCCGCAAAATGAGTTCAACTTTGGCGTTAACTTGTTCGCTGTTGTGGCTGCCACATTGCCCGGCGGCCGTTAAACGCATTCAATTAGCTGTTCACGATATGACAGTGTACCCGCTTTGCCCCCAACAACTTCCACCCCAACCCGTTCCCAACCGTTGTTTAGCCGGGCAAGTTTGTTGCATTGTTCATGAAGCCATAAGTTTTGATCACCAGCGCTTAGCACGGACAAACTTTGTGCGCTAGGGGAAGGGGAATTGAAAGGAGGAGAGCAGGAGGAGGATGGGGTGATAGTCGTTTAGTTGGCTCAGCCATTTGCGAAATTGAAAAATTAACGCGCCAACGGAAAGGCCACAAAGCGTCCAGAGCGAAAAACGGCAACTGCAACATAAAGTTGATTAAAATGCATGCCACACACATGTTGCAAGCGGCAACAGAAGCCTTCACACAACATTGAAGTGCAATAATCATATTTCAATAGCTAACGAGCTGCGAGGGCATTCTGGGCGCTGTGGGCGGGGCCGGCACACAAAGTTGCCGACACGCAAACACCTCCCCCCAAAAAAATTAAAAAACAAAAACGATGAGTACTGGGGTGGAAAGTGACCGACTAGGAGATACCTCGCAAATGGCTTTCAAGATGTAGACAAACTGAAAGGCAGGCAGACAGTCTACATGACTGTTGATGAGCAAACACCCCTTTTTAAGCCATTTTTATATATAGGGTATGCAAAAAAGTTTCATCACAGTTGCATTTCTTTCCTGCCTCTCCTCTGGCGTTCGTTTCTCCACGGTTGCCTGCCAGACAAAAGGCCCAAGTGATTTTCGCCCGTTAATTTTCAGCAGGCAAGTTTCCCTTGGCGCTGCGACGTAACAATGATGTCAAAGTGCAAAGCGTTGAATATTTCATTAATGGCAAAACCGGGTGGGGGCAACAAGTTCATTTGATTTATTAGGGACTTTAATTAGTGCAACGCATCAGCAGGGAAATGCAGTTGGCCTTGCTTTTTTCCCCTATTTTTACAGTTGATTACAAGAGTTCGCTGCAGCGAGGACAACTCCATCAAGCTGCTTGAAGTGTGGCAAAATAACTTTGCAAACATTTTTTTTGAACAAAAAAGTTTGTCGCTCACTTTGCAACTATTTTGCATTTTTCTGTGGCGCCCTTTCAGCGGGCCCCCGCCCCCGCTTCCCCAACGCGCCACGAACTGATAAGCGGCTCTTGGTGCAAGGACAGGCGAGTCCTGTATTTAATGGCCTGCATTTCAGTTCATATCAACTAAATGGCCTAGTTGAGGTGAGGTCCGCAGTTTGAGACAAGAATAATTTGACAGGCTCCAACAACGCGACGGCTCTGAATAATAAATGTAAAATAGCAAGCTAAAATGGCAAGCTTTTTTTATAACAGTAATCGACGGCAAAAAATGTAACATTTTATTACAGTCTCTCGTTTTCAAATAAAATTGCAATCAGCATTCAATTTCTGATACAATTTATATTATTTATTGTTATATAAAAATCAAACATTAATATTTTTTATATATTTTATTTACTTATGTTAAATAATTAAAATCATATATAATACATTGATCATGAATATTAACTGTAACAATAACAATATTAAATATTGTAGTTTAATTTTTGTCTACCTTCAAACTAGATACTTTAATGAAATATAACAGTTTAAATTTAAAAGCCAACGTGCCTTTTCTCAGAAAATTAAAGCTGTTTTTATAGTGCGACTATTGCTCAGGCTTCATTAAGGGCGCGCTTAAAAGTATGCTATGCTTTATTTCAATTTGCCCACTCGCTTCCGGTCTTGCCAGTCTTCCTGTTCATTTATGGTGTGGGCGTTTAGTTTAGTCAACCAAAAGCTAAATACACGACGAGTAAACTTTTCATTTCAGGGCCAACAGCAATGAGGCGGATCCCCAAACAGCCTCCACGTTCACGTCCACTTCAGCGGCCGCATCATCATTTGCGGGTCACTCATCCAGCAAGAATAACAACGGCAACATGGAGAGTCACAACAACAGTCAAGTGGGTTTGGGTGCCGGAGCTGGAGTTGGAGCTGGAGCTGCAGCAGAGCAACAGCAAAATAAATTGAACAATTGGAGCATGCATAATGACAACAACAACAAGTTGGGCAACGGGGACAGCGGACAGCGGAAGCTGGAGAGTTATAAACAAGCCAACAGGTCCTCCAGCTATGAACTGTACCAGGAGGCGGCGGACATACTGGGTCTCAGCTGCAGCCTCTGTGATAATTGCCGTTGCTTGGACTGCCAGGTGCGTATTTGCAGAGCGCGAAGGCGGGGTGGTGGGGAGTGAGAACTGAACTGAAGAAGATTTTTAAAATCCCCACAGAGTGGCTACTTTGATTGCGCCGATGATGACGACGAAAGCTACTCGGAGCAATCACTCATGGACGAGTACGATGAGTACGACGAGTACGGCGAGGAGCAGCTGTTGCACGTGGCAAGCAGCCAACCGACAGCGGGCCAATTGGAGCTCTGCTACGCAGTTGATTGCCAGCAGAATTGCTCGGGGAGTCCGGCGGAGTCAGCGGATGCAGCAACGTTGGCCACCAATTGCGAGTCCGAGCATCGCTTAGCTATTGATTTTGATTTAATTAATGCAACCAGCAGCCAAGTGCTGCAAAATTGTGCAACATTCAACGAGTTGAGTCTATTGGATGCCGACCAGCAAGTGGAGCCATTTACGTAAATCGAGGTAAGAGCTATGTATGTATGTGTGTGTGTGTGTGTGAGAGTGTGCTTAATATTAAAGTGCATTTGACCCTGCCAAAATCGTGTTAGCTGTAATCCTTGAGCAGAAAGCCAAAGAGGCTTGTAAAACTATGTTATCTAGTTACACTTTTCATTTTAAATTTTTTGAATTTTTAACACCATACCAGACTGCATATTTCAGTAGCTAAATTGAAGCTATGAACCTTGAACTAATTTAATCAACTTTGCAAAATTCCTTTGTGCTCTAGTTCAGAGACTAGCATATTTTAAATTTGTTTTATTTTTGGCTAGAACTACATATTTGCATACTTTTTGCAAATTTAAATCTCTATCTAATTTTGAAAATATTACAAATTCCTTTGTGAGCTAGTTTATACTGAACATTTTAATATCGTGTTGGTTTTTTTTTGGGTTCATTTAACATGTAATCCAAACTAATCCTGTAAAGCTTAAACATTGAAATAATTTTGAATATACGTAAAGTTCATTAGTTCACTGTATATCTAGTCATAAAATAAATAAAAAATTTATCTTATTTTACATCAGGGCAACAGCATACTAGCCTTTATGGAAATATTTCAGCTTCCCAGATACATTAAACCGCAACGTATTTTGAACAATTTGCAAAATCCCGTTTTCTGTGTTGGCCAGGCTAATGATAATTTGCTGACCAGTTTTTCTGGCCTTCAACCGCTTATGAACCAAATTTAAAATACCCCTTAATAAGTGCTTTATAGAGAGTATGAGCAACAACAATGTGGCTTTTATGCAAAAGCAGCAAATTGCATTTTCCACAAAACTAAATGCCTGCTGAGTTAGCACAGCTCCATTTTTCTCTCGACATGATGGGGCGAGAACGGGGGCGTGGCTGTGGTGAGCGGGCGGTTATGGGCAGCGCAAAATACCGCAACACTGGCAATGCTAACCACTTGGCCAACTAGACCAGTTTATTGCTTTTAGCCAAGCTCTGTTGTTGTTATTATTATCGTGTGTTTTTAGCCGATTGTTATACACTGGCATACGAATGCGCCCACCCACCTACAACCACCCCACTGAAGGTTTGCAAATTTGATTTTACACAGTTACATGGACAAATGCAATTTCCATATTTGTGCGGCGCCACAAAGCAATATGCAAAACAATTTGCAGCACTTCCATTTTAGCGAGTGCTCTCTGTTTGCTGGCCAAAAAGCATTTTCAAATTTCCAATTTAATTGAGAGCACTAAAAATCTGAGAAATTGAATAGCTGCAAACGTATATTTTAGCTTAAGCCAAAAAGAAAATGCCCAGCAAAATTTTTTTAAAAATCCGCCCTCACAAACTCAAAATAATAATCAAAGTGAAGTATTAAAATTGTCCTGAAGATTTATAGATAAATAGAATAAAATTGCAATAACTAGAAAAAAAACTTTTCTTTTTAAAACACACCTGAAATTCAAAATTCATTTTTACTTCGCAAAAAAAATTCTGAGAAAAACTCTAGACAAATTTTTTTTCGTCTGGTGTCATGTTCGGTGCCTACATTTTCCCTATAAGGATACGTCTCAACTTTCCCCAGTCGTAACTTTGCCAAAACTCAACCGATTTTCATAAGGCTGGTCTTTTTGTTCATGGTTCGGTCTCTAGATGAATTCTACATTTCAGTTTAAAAATAAAATTTTTGGTCCAAATTCATGTAAAAAATTTTCGAATATATACCCTAGGGTTCCCATATAAGGATAGGTCTCAACTTTGCCCAGTCGTAACTTTGCAAAAACTCAACCGATTTTGACGCGGATGGTCTTTTTGTTCATGGTTCGCGGTCTAGATGAATTCTACATTTCAGTTTAAAAATAAAATTTTTAGTCCAAATTCATGTAAAAAATTTTCGAATATATACCCTAGTGTTCCTATATAAGGATAGGTCTCAACTTTGCCCAGTCGTAACTTTGCCAAAACTCAACCGATTTTCATAAGGCTGGTCTTTTTGTTCATGGTCTCTAGATGAATTCTACACTTCAGTTAAAAAAATAAAATTTTTGGTCCAAATTCAATGGGTTCACGGTATAAAAATGTTAGAATAGTTATCATCAGTTTAAATTAGATAAAATTTAAAAAAATTCGAAATTTTTATTTTTTAAATTTAATAAAATTGAAAATAATATCACAGAGCATTAGACTTTAGACTTTATTAAGCTCAGCTTTAAAGTACTTTCTACGAATTTATTTAAAATATTTTTTAAATCAGTCTTCTTCTTGGACAACACAATTCATGCAGATCAAGAGCTTTCAACAATATAAAATTATGGATGCAAACAGAAAACAAATACAAAAACAAACATGCACTTTACACACAGTTTATTTCTGAAGAAACAAAAACGAAAACAAAGCAAAGAATATGCATTTTATATTTATGTATATGCAGTTGCCTCTTTCACAAAAGTGCTCCATGGAATGGAAAAAAAATGTGGGCAGCTATGAAATATTCATTGCCATTAACAATGGCAAAAAGCAAATGGCTAAAAGCAAATGGCAAATGGCAAATGCCTTAAACTTAAATCGAATTACATTTAGCAAATGAAATTTCAAGCGTTCGCGCGGCAAAATCCTCCGCTGGTAAAAAATGGCCTCAACAAGCGGCGCAATAAATAGACATTGTGTACGTAAAGCCCATTTGAGCCAACATAAGAAAGGGCGCCATGCTGCGCATGTGTGTGTGTGTGTGTGTGTGTATGAGTGTAGCCAAGTATGTGTGTGTGTGTGGATCCCCGGAAAAAAGCCTCTTCGAAGTGCATTTGCTGTTGTTTAAACCAACAAGCGCATCTGGCGCTTTCTCGACCATTTTTACCCGGCTCCATTACCCCGTTGGCCCACTTTTGGCCTTTTCGGCAGCAGTTGCTGCCAGTGGGTCCTGCTCCTTGCTCCTGCTCCTGTTTCTGCTCGTGCAGCTTCTGGCCTCGACTTTTGTTTCCCGGACTTGGCCGGCTGCCAGGCTTACAGCCAAAAACAAAGCATTTGGCTAGCGAAAAATGCACTCGCTTATAAAACACATAATATAAGAATGTAATAAAATTTTTTGTGTTGCCATTTAATTTATGGTATATGTGCTAAAATGTCCCAAAAATTACCCTTTTTCTTGGCCATTTAAGCCAGGCTCAAGGACCTAACGCCTTTACACGCGTTTGCGAAATGAAAAGCGAATGTTAGTCTTACACAATGTCCGTCTGGCTGAGCTTCCGTCTGATGAATGTGTTAAGACTACAGATTAAAATTGACAATAATTTTGACATATTCTCGGATTAAAAAAACATAATGCTTTACTTTATATTAAACTTTTGCAAAAAATAACTCATGTATTTTCCACTATTGAGTTTTTTGTTAGACCCAACTTAAATATATTATTTTTATTACTTGTTTTCAAATTTTTGGTAATTCCCTACAATAATAAATTAAATAGATTTTTGTTTTATAAGTTAATATTTTCATTAATTAGATCGTATATCTTAAGAGGCTTACAGAATAAACTGAATTAAAAACTAACACTTGTTTGAAAATAATTGGGTATTTGCTTTCAAAGACCCATTTGGCACTAAACGCACAATTTAATTGACAGTTTGATAAAAACGACAGCCAATGCCATAAAATTAGAGTCCACCAAATGAAATTTTATCCACTTAAATAGCGAGGGGGCATTTTCAATTACCTAACTGCACCGTGGCTGAAAACACAAATTAAACTCAACGAATTTTGCTAAAAGTTTAATTTAATGAAAATACAGGAAATTTAAAAATATATAGTTCATAAGGTGCATAATAAATAGTTCATAAAGGTTAAAAGAAATATATATGTGTACTTAAACATTATATTGACTTTCATTGGAGAGGAAAGATCCGTGCACACTGTGCAACATGATTGCAAAATCCGAATGCAGCAGTTTCCACCGTTGATGCCACTGCCACTGCCACTGCCACAGTCGCTTAATGGTGCTTGATTTAATTAATGCCGCATTGGCCACGTGTACACGCTACTTGGGATCGGGTATTGAGAGAGGGAGGTAAGAGGGAGGAGGGATGCCTGGGAATGCGGCAATTGGAAATTGTAAACGCAGTGCGAGGAGCCGCCGCAGCCACAGCCACCATTTGCTGATGATGATAATTTATGGGCTCGAAGGGTTTGCGGATTTCGCATTCGAACCTTATTTCCTCTTTGGGTGTGTTCAAATATTTGCACTGGCATTCTACTACAGAAAACACAAGCACACACACACACACACACAGAGACAGGCATTAAGCATCAGGCATCAGTCGCACAACAAATTGTTTACAATATTTATTGTTTGCGACTGCGACTGTTGACAATGATGAAACGGCAACTTAATGCCCCACTCGCCTTATTGGCGGCGAAATCGGCGACAAGGCAACTTGACTTGACCAGAAACACAAGTCCGAATGCCGAATGCTCCAATGCTCCAATGCCCAATCCGCAATCCGCAGTCAGCCTGCCTGGCACCAGGCAGCACCAGAAGATGGCGTCAATGCTCATTTCCGTCGACATATTTTCATTTCCTTTTACATTCGCTTCGTTCTTATTGTTGTTGCTTTTTTCGCTGTTGCCGTTCGCTCAAGGATTTGCAGGCGTTGCCCTCGCTCCTGCCACGCCTCCCTTAACAGCCACTGTAAATTGTAATTCATTAAAGTTTATTGTACAACATTTTTGTTGACCTGTTTTTTTGGGCCATGGATCTAACTCGACCACTGGCCCATTATTTTGTTGTTGTTTTTTTGGTCCAATATGCTCCAAGTGCAAACTTCGTGCCAATATCCTTAAAGTATAATTAAAAATGTTGGCCTAAGCGCTGATAAACAAAACAAGTTTATGTCGCTTACTTTAAGAGGCTGAGCAGCAGATACCCTTTATTATTTAAAACTGGATGCTCGTATCAGTGATGTTATTAGATAACTATATAATTGTTTTGGGCTGAATTTAAAATATAATTATATTCAAATTTTTAAATTTATATGTATTTTTATTATATGTACATATTATGTTAAACTTCTTTACTAATACTAATATAGATCATTTTTTTGTATTTATTATATGTATATATTAATTTGTTCATATTTACTAATTCTAGCAACAAAATAAAAACATATATTTTAATATAATTTTGAATTTCTTTATAATATTTTTTTACTATTTTTTATTTGTATTATTTATGTGTATATATATCATCTTGTACTTATTTGCTGGTACTAATAATAAAATAAAGATATATATTTGAATAAATTTTTTCAACTTTATTTAAAGTCAAACTTTCTTTATAAATAACAAAAATACTTAATTAAATAACTTGACTGTGTATTAAGCTCCTTTTTCGGATATTTAAGCGTATAAGAAATTTCTTGTAAGAAGATGACTTTATTAGGCCGCCTGCCTAACCCGGCTAAGGTAACGCTCGTGCGCGTAAACAGGGCCAAAACAAACAAAGCAAATTTTCTGGTTTACTTTTTTGAGCTAATTATAAATTGTAATAAGCAAAGGCAATATATATGTGTGTGTGTGTGTGTGTGTTTGTATGTGAAAATTACTTGCACATCTCACGCGCCAACAAATTTTACCAAATATATTAATGAAATTATTCAAAAACTTTTTTGACGCTGCTGTTGTTGCTTTTCGTTGTTGTTGTTGTTGTTGTAGTTGTTGTTATCAAAATAAGCAAACAAGCGGCAACAATTCGCACACTTTGGCGCCAGCGGCTACGCAATTAATTTTACTTAACATTCATGGACAAAATGAGGCACGTAGCCGATAATGAAAGCCGCAACAGCCACGCCCACTAGCCAGGCATGCCGACATGGTACGCCCACACAGACACAGCCACGCCCACACTAATTGTGCTAACAACTTGATTCCAACCGAACGACTTTGAACGAGCGAATGGACACAAAGTCTGGGCCTAAACCGGGGGCGGGGGGTGGGCGAGAGTTGGTTTCCAGAGTATTCACAAAATTTGCACCACATAAAAGGTTTTTATGACGTGTGCGAGGGACACCCAAAAAGTATGCTATCTAATTGTAAAGGCATCTAGCAAATGCCACCAATTTGTGCGTGTGTGTGTGTGTGTGTGTTAGCTCTAAAAATCCTCATACATATATTAGTTTTTGCTGGCCTGGGAAAATCTACGTTCAGCGACTGCTGCAGTTTCATAAATTTGAAATTCAAATTTAAGATAGTCCTAGACGTTGAATAGGCCCACACACACACACACACATGAAACAAAGTTTCGTTGCGGCAAGTTACAAAGTTTCAATCCTCATGCAAATTGATTTGTGTCTTGTGTTTCTCCTACAATTTCTACAGTTTACCTTACAATCTGGGGAGGGGGGAGTGTGTGTGTGCATATTTGATTAAGGTCTTATATGTTTGACATTTCAGTTAACATTGTTAACTTAAAATCAACACACAACTATTAACAAGAAATACGCATTTAAATTAATTAAAATTTCAATGTCCAAAAAACAATTCGCCTTGTTTTCATATACCCTACCACAATATGTATTATAAGTTTCTTCGTTATTAATTTTATGTAGCATACTCTAAGGCGCAAGCTTCAAAGGAATTTAACGCATTTGCCTATGATTTAAACAGACACATAACTTATTATATATGCATATGTGTGCACATATGTATATCTAGACTGGATCGTAAATTATGCAAGTGTTATATAGAAAAATTATGTGTGGAAAGAGCTCTCTGGGCGCCGTCAGCGAGGCGTGATTTAAGGCCAAAAAGTATGAAAATCTATGAATTTTGTATGAGCCAAAATCTGTGTGTGTGAACGTACAAATGTAACAAAAATGTAACTAAATTATTTAGTTAATATACATAAATTTTAAGCACTGCTGATGACGACCCTAATAAAAATTTTCCATTTGCAGATGACGAACAAACATCAACTGGGAAGTATGCAAAAGTAAATAAAATGTCAACGTAAATGCAGCTAATTAAATTTAAATTGAAAAAAGGCCTGTTAATTGCATGTGACACCCCTTTAACAGTGCGTGCAAATATAACACGCACACGCATACGGATACACAACATGTTTGTGCTTTTCATTTAGATTTCCAATTAAATTGCAGTACGCCACAAGCAACAGTCAGCAGCAGAAAGGCTTTATTTAACTAAAGTTAAGAGTGCGGAAATTAAAAAAATAAATATATATAGATATAGCATATATATGGCAGAATTGAAAGCATATACAAATCGATTAAACAATGCAAACTATAAACGTAATATTCGCAGTATTCATTATGTGTTCGCAATTGCACTTTATAATTGTTTTTCTTTTTATTTCCCTTTCAAATAAATACAAAATTTGTGCCAACTTATTAAAAGAAAGAAAACACTTTAGCCAAAACTTAGAAATATTATACAACTTACTACAGATCCTTAGCAAGAGGTTAGCATGTAACATATATGACAAAATATATAAACTGGTAATGAAATGAAAATGTTGATGTTAGACATAAATTATTATAAATTATTGTTGTATTGTATTGTATTGAAATTAAGAAACTTTTTTCGTGTCTGGTGCTTTTTATTCGTTTTAATGATTTCAAATCAAAATATACGTTTGAAAACTCAACCCAAATATGTTTTAATTGTTTAAAAATTTCAGATTCCATTAATAGGAAATTCAGGAGATTGCTTGGATTTCTTTATCTAAATTTAAATTACTTTTATAATAAATTTTTTATTGAAAACATTTTAAAAATTATCGTATTTTTTATCCAGAGCAATTTTTAGCAAAAAATAAAATACCCCTAAGTTTAAGTTTGTGCAAAAATTTATTTTTGAAAATGACTTTCAAATTTGAATGCAGAACCAATTTAGTTTTGACCAAGCTTAAAATGTTTTAAGTCAAAAATGAGTATGTTTACCCCTTTTTAAAGTTTTTTTTTTACTTACTTGTGATAGATTTTTAAGCCAAAAGTAATTTGCTTGACACAAAGGCCACAACGCTAAAAAAAGCGACGCATAAAAGCTCAGACAAGCACACACACAGACAGACACCTTGACTGACACACTGTGCCTAAGTGTGTGTGCATAATGCAATAAAAACAACAAAAGAATTTCGCTCAGGTGCGAAAGGCTTCTTCATAATTTATGTTCGAGCCGCGCTTTATGCAAATGAGCTGACACTCGACAAAAATCTCTCTCGACGCAATGCACAAAAGAGCGATAATCATGTTGAGTAGTGTGTGTGTAAGGGTGTGTGTGTGGGTGTGTGTGTGCCAGCTGGATGACTGCGGGCCGGGTCAAGGTGCATGGCAAACGATTGCGCATACCACAAATGCAAATGACAGCCAAAAAGCCAAGCGGCCATTCACTTTAATTAACGGTTAACGACTGCAATTCTGACCTGGCTCTGTGTGTTTTCCTTTTTTGGTAGCTTCGAGGTACGCGAGACAAACAGAAGAGAGAACAGAACAGAACAGAGAACAGAGCGGCGTCTCGCTTCTGCGGCAGGTTTGCACAGTGATAACCAAAGTCATAAACAGGCCGAGCCGAATGCAATCTGCTTATTGAAGTGGTGGCCCAGAGCAGCAGCGATAACGCAATGCCACAAAACAAAAAAAATAAAAACAAAAAGCGACGCAAGAAGAAAACACAAAATAAGAGAAATTGGGGCAGTCGACGTCACAATGCCCTGCATTTATTGTTTTTGTACAGCTGAAAACAGCTCAAGAGTATTAGAAGTAAAATGAATTTAGAAACAAGAAAAATTTTAATCTTTAGAAAATTACATATTTATATTTTTAAATATAAAATAAAACAAATAAAATTTAAATTCGATCTTTGACTTTAGAAATAAAATTTAATAATTATAAAAATTTATTTAAAGTATTTAATTAAAATAAAAAAGTAGCAAATAAAATTCGATTTTGTTCGTTGACTTTAGAAAAAGGAAAAGTGTAATAATTATTAAAATTAAATTTTTAAGCTTATAAAAAAATTATTATTCGATTTGTCTCTTAGTGTAGCCATTTAACCATATGCAATATTTTTGGGCTATTCATACGATTCGGTCCAAATAACTAATTTTCATACTCAACTATTTTAAATCCCGAATAATTCATACTTAATAAACAATATTTAACAATAAAATTTTGTTCAATTTTTTAAAAGAAAACGATAAGATTCAGTTAAACAAATTATCACAAATAGATCTAACCAATATGCTCCTTATCACATTCCGCACAGAGCGCATAGAAAGGGTAATATTAATATTATATTATTAGCATGCACAGCCCGTTAAATCCATTCGCAATCTGCCAGCCAATTGGAGTTGTCTTAATTACGTTCCGGGAGGGAATCCACACAGGCCCACAAAAGGGAATCGTTTTGTGGTGTTTATACACATTCGTGAAAATGATTAAAATGTAATCAAATGCCTAATGGAAGCATTCGAATTGTAGTTGCCAGTGTATCCATTCATATCTTATCATTGGACATGCGCCCGGGGCTTATTGTGACTCAACGCTACTGAAAATAAATACATTCTTATATACTTTCTACGCCATCGAAACCATAATTAAAGATCGTAAACAAAAGACAATTCGATTGAGTTCAAGAAAATGGAGTCTTCAGCTTTGTTCATTGCTTTGGCCATAATATGCTTTTGCCTCTTCTTCTTGCGCGTGAGTCAAAACTGCAATAGTTATTATTTTTAATAGACATCATTTTTTCTTGACTTTGACATTTGCAGACCATAATGATTGCCTATCGCTTTTATATGTTGAAACAACTCAAGGAGACGACACAAATCGACCAAGGTGAGCAAACATAATCGCAAATATTTACACTAGTTTTATGCACCTCGACAATTCAATTAGAGTTGAGCACATTTCGTGCTTTTGTTACGTGCTTTTCCGTATGGGAACCCAACCAAAGTCTATGAATATAACTGAAAGCTTTGCTAAAGTTGCCTAATAGGTGTAGTTTACAACTTGAAAGTTTAGTGATCTGAAAAGTAACAGTTGGGAGTATCTAATTACTTAAGTAATTAAAATGTATTGCAATCAATTACTCAAAGAATTACAGTTTTATGAAACAATTATACAAGTGAAGCTTTATAAATACACAATTACTGAGGTAATTAAGGTCTTAGGGCACAATTATTTATGTAATTAAATATTCAAAACTCAATTACCCATGAATTTTTACTGTAAAATCATAATTACTTAGGTAATTTAAAACATTAATTACCATTTAAAGGCACAGTTACTGAATTATAGATCGCAATTACCAAAGAAATTAAAAAATTAAATATCACAAATCTTTCATTAAATTTTAAATGCAAATAATTACTTATAATTATAACTACTCAAATAATTACATGTTTTAACTTCAATTACTATAACTTTCTCTATATAAACTTATTTATTTAAATAATGGGAAAATTGCTTAAGTAATTTCTGAAGTAATTATACTTAAATAGTAAGTAATTATTAATTTTAAGCACCAGCTTAATAATAATTACTTATCTTGTTCAAAAACAACATTTTTAATAATTTTTTTCATATATAGAGAAGTATCTTAGCAGGCTATAGTTAAGGTCAGTTATGTTTGACTTCTTAACCGGAAGCCCATCCCTAGGCTGAGACTACATTCCGAAAAACACGAACGTCTTGACAACGGAACACTTGCCATAAATCATAAAAACATTGCGATATTGACACCTATATATATATATATATTCATGTAGATAGTAATAGATATCTGTACATAAGTGGTATATATAATATATATGTATATAGATACACATTCACGCAATTTGTGTGACTTTTGCACACATTTATCATAGTGCCTCATTAGATAAAGAGTGGCACGCCCCCTTCCCCCCTTCATGACCATGTCCGATATCAGAATGTAAGCCCTGGCTATGCACTGGTTTTGTCAGCTTTATCAGCTAATGATTACAAAGCAAATATGTGAGCCTTGCCTGACCCATGATGAGTGGTCGTCGCGACCCATAAAGGTTTCAGTTCAGTTTTAACGGACACATCGAGTGAATCGAAACGGGTCCAACTATTTTCGGCCAACGAATGGCGCCCGCAACAGCAGCAGCAGCTACGGCTGCAACAACAGCTGCAACAGCAGCTATATTTAATGCAACAACCAGCACTGTGACCAGCTCGTATATCAATAGCACCGCAAGCACCGTCACAGCAAATCCGAATTACGTTTGGAACAACGACTATGGACCGACATATGCACCTATGTACGCACCTGCGCCGGGCTATGTGTATTTCTACTCCGGCTATGCCTTCTACGTAGTGCTCTTTTTTCTGCTTGTCATCCTGATGCCATTGGTAGTTATAGTGGTAACGTTATTTTAACAATTGAGGCCATGCTGCAGCCACAGCTAATTGTATACTTTTCTATTCCAATCTTATCAAAATAACAAGAGTTCCATGCAGCACAAGCGACAGGAGGCCGCCCGCAGGCTGGCACTGCAGAGACAACGAGGTAAATGTTTGCCCAAAAAATTTGTACTTTAATCGAATTAGTAGCCGCCTAAAACACCTGTTTGAGCGAGGCGAGAAAGCCAAAGTTAATTAGACCCAAGTAGAGGTAGTAGACATTCAACTTGAATATCTCCCAGCGTTCGCGCAGCTGCAAACGCCAGCGTTTTGTGGTTGCCGTTTGTTGGGATCGCTGCTCCGCATACGAGGATTGCACACAGCACTTGGACATCACCCAGAAGGCGGTCATGCGATTCTGTGTGCGCAGCGTGGATTCAATGCCGCGTATCAGATCATTCGTCTTCAGTATGAGCAGCATTTGTCGATCCACCTGCTCCAGCACGTCCGAGATGTGGGGCAGCACCAACGAGGTGTTGCTCTGCAGCGTGTTCTTCTGCAAATTAGATTGGGAAATCATATCAATTCAATTTAACATTTCAATTCAGTCCCAAAACTAACCTCTTCTTTGGAATATTTGACTTTGGTGATGCCCTGCATGAGCGTTTCCCACGGCCGTCCGGTTACCATGCACACAAACAAGCCGTACAGATCCCCCTTGATGCCCAGCTGTTCACTGTGCTGGCGCATTGACTTGCGATCGACATTGAGTATGCTCAGCCAGAGCTTGGAGTATTCATAGCGAAACTTGTCGGTCAGATTGGCGTACAGGCCGTGATCCAGCAGTATTATTTCCAAATTGTTTTTGGGCGTCTGACGCACTAGTATATTGCCCGGATGTGGATCGCTGTGCACGAAGCCCGTGGAGAATATCATCTCCGAGTAGAGTTGACCAATTCGGTTGGCCACCGCAAAGGTGTCGATTTTGTGGCGCTTTATGTAGTCCAAGTCGGTGACATGACCACCCTCCAGATACTCCATGACCAGCACGCGGGATGTGCTCAGCTCCCAATAGATTTTGGGCACACGCAGCCAACTGTACTTTTCAAACTGTTTGGCCACCTTTTCCGCGTTTTTACCCTCGTTAAGAAAGTCCAGTTCAATGGGCAGGTTCTGTAACAACAAGAAATATTTAAACTTTAATTCAAAGCGCATATTTAGAACTCACCTTCTTGGACTCCTCGACCAGCCACTGGATCTTAAAGTCGGGAAATATGCGCGCCAGTACTTTAACGGCCATTTCCATGGTCTTCATGTCCACCCGCGAATTGCCCTTGACATAGGGATGCTGCACCTTCACAGCCACAATTTCGCCCGTCTTCAGGCGCGCCTTATGCACCTGTGCCAAAGATGCAGTGCCCAGGGGCTCACGCTCGAAACTGTCGAATATATCCTCCGGATTGCACTTCAAATCCTGCCTTATGACCTTGTACAGATCCTCAATTGGATTCTGCGGCGCATCCGAGTGCAGCACCTTCATTGTCTGCACAAACTCCTTGGGCAACAGATACTCCAGTGCGCCAATATGCTGACCCACCTTGATATAGACGCCCTTGTTGGTGCAGATCAGCTGCAGCAGCTTCTCGGCGGCTATTTTGTGCACACGACTCTTCTCCGCCTTATACTCGGGCGTCGTCTTGTCCCACTCCCTGTAGTACAATTCCCGCTTGTAGGTGAGCGCCACATCGACCACGGCACAGGCCGAACGCGACAGCCGCACAATGCCCAGCGAGTTGAGTTCATAGTCATTCGTATGTAGGCTCAATCCGGTGCTGACGAGGCCGGCGCCGAGGGCACCGAATCCGAGCACGCGTCGCAGCATTTATGGCAGGTGCGGAAGGCAACGGGACAGCACAGTTTGGCTGCAAAGATGAAACTGAATTCGTTTTAGTTTCATTTTAATTTTAACCGCCTTCAAATGGGCAATGAACCGTTACAACAACAGGTTGTCACTTCGCTTTAGTGTCATCCCAACTCACCACAACTCAACTCACCTATGGGCCCCAAATTCACACAACGAACTAGTTCAGAAGCTTATCACCTTAAGAACCTTTGGACAAACAGTCGAACCTTTGAACTGAGCTGAAGGTGCGCAAGTTAATGCTTAACATGAGCTTAAATATTCACTAAAGTTTTTGAATTGAATTGAACTCGACAAGTATTGATTCACAAACTAAACGAAGTCTTTTACCCATTTGCTTACACAATCTGTTCTAAGAACTTTAGACCCAAATTTAACACAAGAACCTTTGAGCTGAACTTTGAAGCAAATGCTTGGCTTGTGCTCAATTTAAACGTACGTTAACAAAGACAATTTGATTTGAACTCTTCAAGCCTACATTCACATACTAAACAAAGTCTTTAACCCTTTGCCGTTCACTTTCACTCATAATTGAACTGCCAAAAAATGTGAGGCCACCAATTTGCAACACCAAAACAAAAACCTATTTGTTATACACTTTACACATTGTCAAAACAAATTTCGATAACTAATCATGTTTGGCCCACAAACCTGTTGCAGCTCCTATGAGTCTCATTTAAATATTTTCCGAGAAAAAAAGCCCAAGCAGCCACTTTCACCATTTATTGAGCCCACAACGTCAGCAATTGTTTGGCTGTTACATAAATGACCATCGAAGTCTTAACGGCTCCAAGCACTTCTTGGCCAAAGAGTTAATACTTACAAGGTGTGCGTGTATTAAACGTGTGTTAGTTGCGGCACATGTGTCTAAATTTGTTAGTGACTGTGGCTAGCACCTACACTACAAATAATAAAGCAGCTTTAAATCTGTTGCTGCTGGGTCAGCTGCGCGCAACTGAAATGTCAGTCAGCTGTGCGAGGCAAGTATGCAGCGCGTGGCGCTGATAAAAACACAAGTGTGAAATATTATCGATAACGATGTGGCCTGGGGTTTTAGTAGAAATCGATTAATCATAATTTAAACTTAACGGACACCACAGATAAGTTGATTTTATAATATAAATATTTATGTTTAATTATATATATTTTTAATCTATTAATTAACAGCACGACGCGACATGGAAATAAGCGTCGCCAACAACGGAATAAATATAGGCAACGCCTGCGGCGATGGCAGCGTTTGCGTTCAAGCCGACAACGACATGACCATATTGCCCAAGGGCATGGATCTCCCGCCCAGCTATGATGAGCTTAACATTACCAACAATGCGAAGCAAGAGGGCAACTTGGGTGCCTCCACGCTGACCATTACCACTGATTTGGAGTGCAGCAATCCAAATCTGGCCGCAGCTCTAAATGAGCCGCCGCCAGATTATCTGGGCACCATGGACAATGGAGCAGCACAGACGACAACAATATCGACAACGACGATTGTTTCTGTTACGCCCAGAAAATGAGATAAGATGGCATTCAAACGTATTCATTGTATTTGATCTTACATCTAACTAAATGACACTTTATTAAATTTAACGAAAAACAAAACTTAAATCCTAACAACGCAAAATCTCTGCCAAAGGTGGCCCAAATCTGCCATAGGGATCTTTAGGTAGAATTAGTATATTATCGCACCACGAATAACCGATCACGCGGTTCTCTATGATCTTTTTAAATGCTGCATTCTCGTCTATCAAGTCGCGATAGTTATCATTAGAGACGATCGCTGCGTTTCGCTCATAGGCCAACTGTAGTATGAATCTGAAATTGAAATTAATTTAATACATATTTACATATATATTATATACTGTTCAATTTGTAAACACACCGATCATCGTAGCTGATGCTCTGTTGATTTGGCAAGTTTTTGCAGGGTGTAAATACAATTTTGCCATCCTTGTGCAGCTGATCAAGAAGCGCTGGATTTGACGATTTGAAGGGATTGCGACGAAACAATGGAATAACAGCCTTCACATCGTGCCCCATTTTTTGGAAGAACTCCACACAGTATTTTATGCCCTCGGCAGAGAATATGTTGGAGCGGCCATGGCTAAAAAAAATTAAATTAAATATACATAGAAATAAATGATTATATTAGAGCACAAACTTGTATGCTCACCCAAAGGCCACGTTGCTGCCGTCGATGATAATGGGGCGCTTATGGGTAATTGGTGCATTAGTTTCTACATCTGGATTGTAGGTGTTGCTATTGTAATCTTCCAATTTCTTGCGTTCCGTTTTGGTGAAGAGACTGGTGTCCATACTCTGTTTAACTAACTTTGGTGTTTTGACTAAATCGGGCTCCGCATTGCATTTTGTTTTACGCTTCCTTCTCGGACCATTATTATCGTCCTTCGGCAGTGGTATAAAGTCCTCTTCAACAAACACCACACTATCATCTAGCGTCTTATTTGACTGCTGCTGTTGCAGGTGAGGATTTGTCAGGTTAACAAAAGCCACATCCCTACGATCATCGGTAATCTTAACTGGACTATTATCTCGGTAGGAATGATCGAAGCTATCGTTAATTACAATGCAGGAATCATCATTTGGCATTCTATAGTTATTCGTGGTACGTGGGCTTATGGTTTTCGAAAACTTTTCCCACAATTGAATCTCACGTTTTGTATCCACGTGAAAACTACTGCAGCTTGGAGTGTCATCGTCCATATCGCCGTTATTGGATTCTAATAGCGGTTCATCCATCGTTTCATCATCTAAGCTTATTTTGGTTATATCTGGTTCCAAGACAATGCAATCATCCTCATCGCTGCTCACGATCTCCTGAATAATCTCGCCACCGTTTAGCAACGTTTTCGAGTCCGCTGGCTGCTGCTGCTGTTGTGCGAAATTTTAATTCAATGGAAACAAGAATTGGTCTCTGGGTTTACCTGATTGTTATGATAGAGCTGTGGTTTTGGCGGCGACTTTTCCTGCTGCTGCTGTCGCTGCATTTTCCATTGCTGAAAATTTAATTTTCTATTCACATTTGTTGCGTTTTTGGGCAACGAACTGAAAGCGCGGCGTTTTATGGACCTTGCCAGCTTCTGTGAATAGCTGTTTTTGTTTCCCTTGCGACTTGAGTTCAAGCGCTTTAATGGTTTCTTTAAGCAAAATAAATTCAATTTAAGAATAAGAGCGTCTTTGGTTAATACATACCTTAGCTGGACGATCCTTAAACTTTTTAAATGTTGGTTGCATTGGCATTGTTATGGAACTATGTGCGTCTGTATTTATTTGAAGCTAATGTAGGATATGAAATACGAAGCATATTAATATCATTGAGAGTTTATTTAAGAAAAAATTGAAAAGTAAATATACTTTTCGTACTTACTGCGTTTGCGTTTCGTGTTTCGGTTTCATAAGGGTTCTTTGAATAAAACTACAGTTTGTTTCTGGTTGATTATATATACACATCGACTTTATTATTGAATTACAGACAGGCCAGTATATTTACGTATGTATTGCATAATTATCATGAATCGTATATATCAAAACTGTTACAATTTTGATCACATTGAATTTTAATTAAATAGCTCTATGGTTCGACATATCAACTTAATTATGATGGCGCTTCGCTTTTAAATTCAGCTAGCTAAGATTAATTATATCACTTCAATGACAATTTTCGTTAGCTACTGTCTCAACCACGAGTTTTGACAATAATTCCATAAAATAACACATTCATGATTCAAAATTTTACTAATAAAAGGCAAACAGATTAGCAAAGAAAAGCTGCAAATTGGGGTTTGTTTGGGAGCCCTTGAATTAACTTCATCCAGGACACGCATTTACTGCTTGAGCTCACTAATCTCATTGCGTATATTTGTCCTTGCCAGCTCCTCGTACTTGTCATGGTATTCGGTTGTGGCAAATATGCACGGTATCATTAACAATGTTTCCAGCACCTTGACGCGCATCGATTTATAGCTCTCATCGTCCAGATTGGCGTACTCGTGCCGCAGCAGCTCCGTATAGTGCTTATACTCATCCGGCGGTGCACTGTGCAGAGCAGATCAACTTGGCATTAGACTTTAAGCAGGTGTGTTCTAGACGAAGGCGTGTCCGACTAGTAAATACTCTGTACCCAGATTGTTTAAAAGTGTTCGAAAATACCCAAAAATTTAGTACTTCTATAATTTAGGGGTCTTTGGAAAATGCTTAAAGGTGATTTAAATATTAAATATGCTCCAAATTTTGAATGGTGTGGAAAGTTTTTGAAAAATATAGAATTTTAATTAGAAAAATACGAAACTAACATTTTTTAAAAATATCTTTTCAGCTTTAAAAAAATTACATAGCTATGTTAAAAAAGCTGAATTCTATAGTATTAGCTTTGAAATTATGTGATGATTTATAAAAATAAAAAAAGAGATAATATACGAGTATGATTTTAGTATCACGGGGTATTAAACGGACGGACTGACAACAGCTTCAGCTTATCGTACTGATGTGTAAAATAGTGTTTATCAAGTACGTACGCCAGCACAACTAGATCCACGTCCTGCAACAAATTGGCCTCGTCATCGTGTGACCAGGTGACCTCATTTTCGGGAGTCTTGCGTCCCAGCAAATTGCAGATAAGCGACTTGGCATGCTCCTGTTATGTTTAACAATTATTCAATGTTGACAATAGCAAGCTGCCTGGTTAGGTGGCATCTACTCACATCCTCGATCATGGCATCACGACAAAACTCCTCGAATACCTCGCAATTCTGCTGCACACAGCTGCGATTGCCATCGAAGTGATAATACTGAAAGAAGGCGGCCAGTGCAATGCTGGGCGCACAGTCGGTTAGATGCGAGTGCTTGCGCTGCATCATCTCCTGCCAGTTGTGGTAGGCGCGCGTGGGACTCTCCACGCTCAGATGCTCCTCGATGCGGGCATACCACGCATTGGTCACATCCTCGGGCACATCGTAGTGGGCGCAAATGTTACGCCAGATTTGCTCCATATTTTGTTCGTCGGTTTTTGGTGGGTTCTGTTACACTTTTTGGCCACTTTATTGAGTGCACACGCGTTGACTTAGCTTACTGGAATTTTGCTCTGGAACTCGCACGAAATTTTCACAAATTTTTTTTTAGGTGTTTGGGGGACCCAACGCGTGCGCAGTGGGAAATGACTGCATCCCCCAAGAAAACCGAAAACGAACCGCCAAAAACGCGAGACATACATTGCCAATCTTTCAACTAATCAACTATGTTCTTAAACTACTTTTGATACTTACTCCAATTTGACGAGCCGCCGCAGGAGCACTGAAAACACCGGAAGGAGTGTTTTTTGCGGTCGCTTGACACGTGCTTGTGGCTGCGGGCTGAGACATTAGTGCTTTGCGACTTTTGCGTGGTGAAATGTGCCGTTCGGGCTTGTGGCGATGCTTGTGGATTTTGCCCTTTTTCTTTAAGAAACTCTTATTGCGTTTACCCATAATTATTACACAAATTCGTTTCAAGTTTTTAGTGCACCAAGCTGCAATAAAAAACAACAGCTGTTTGGCGTTGCCACCATGCCGAAAAATATGTGTTGCATATTAAAATCAGCATTTAACTATCGAAATTAATGCAATTTGGCTGGTTTCGAAGTAAATTTTTAATCGTCACAAGTAGGTAAACTTTTATTTTTGTTCAGAGTATTGATACCATTTTAGCCAATTAAAACATGCTCTCGTCATATTCGGCGCGTGTGTAGGCAACCCTGGCAGCCCTGTGAATGTCAAACGTACTTGTGAAAGTATTCATTTCCAAATCTTGATTTTACACTTAATGTTGCAATAGTTTCAAAAAAAAAAAATTACTGGCTCATAAAGGCGCGCACCTGTTCAAAGGTATTTCTCTTGAAACCAGTAGTCGCTTATGACTAAACCTACACATTGAATTCCAAAATTAAACTTTGACTTTGTGTGAGTATGCGGCCTGTTTCGTTGCCCTTTGTTCGGATGTTTCAACATTGAACTCTCGCGTCTCTCGTAGGTAAATATGGACGTGGAAAAATCAAGCAGCAGCTCCTTTGAAGACCTGACCAATGCCGATGATACTAAGGACATACGTGCAGCCCAGACGGCTCTAACTGATACGGAACAGGCAACTGACGCGACATCTAAGAAAGGTGATAGTCAAGATACCGCTGGAAAGCTTAACGATAATGATGGATTGGACGAAGAGGAGGATGAATGCGATATATTGGGTAATAAGCAGCTGATCAAGCGGATAATCAAAAAGGCGCCGGCCAACGCCAAGCGACCCAATCGAGGTGATCTTGTGACCATAACGTACACTGGAAAACTGGAGGATGGCACCGTTGTCGAGAAGGAGGAGCGCTTCCAATGCCACGTCGGTGATTTCGAGGTGGTCCAGGGCTTGGATATGGTGCTGCCCATGATGCATGTTGGTGAGGTGGCACAAGTGCATGTTGACCAGCGTTTTGGATTCGGAACTTACGGTTTGAAGACGGATAATCCACCAGAAACGATTGTACCACCGAACGCTAATGTAAGTGCTCCACTCATAGCCGGATATATCCTATCTGTGCATCACACGATCTTTGTTTGACGTCTTCGCAGCTGACCTACGAGGTGGAGCTCTTGGATGTTAAGTACGAAGACTTTGCAGATTTGAAATCATTTGAGGTGCTTCGCAAATATGGGTGGGTAGATTAAAATTAAAATAACAATTTAACTAATCATTTTATCATATTTGCTAAACATAGGGCTAGAAAAAAAGAGCGCGCTAATTATTTCTACAAGCGTGTAGAATACAATAATGCCATCCATCTATATAGACGCGCTCTTGACTATTTGGATAATCGCGATGGTGATCCAGATGCTGAATTTGGTAAAGAGGATCTAGAGGTAAGTGAAGAAAACAAGAAAATTGATGTTCAAGCATATATATGTTTACTCTCTCTTTCAGCTTTCCAACAGTGACCTACAAAGCCTGTTGGATGATCGACTAATTGTATATAATAACCTGGCAATGGCGCAAATTAAGATTGGAGCCTTTGATGCTGCTCTACAATCCGTGGAACATGTATTGCGTTGCCAGCCGAACAATCCAAAGGCTTTGTATCGTAAGGGCAGAGTAAGTTTTAATTGTAGACACGTGGCAAATTCAATGGTTTACCTCTCCGACCTCTTTATCAGGTATTCGAGGGGAAGAATGATACACAGGGCGCTATCAAGCTGTTGCAGAAAGTAGCCACATTAGAACCGGACAACCGGGCCGTTCAATCGGATTTGGCCCGGCTTTTTATTAAGGCACGCCGGGAGGAGCACAACGAAAAGGAAATGTATCAGAAGATGTTGGGCCAGGCCAAGAAAATGGAACAAAAGACTAATGTAAGGCAGAAGGCGCCCCTAGTGGATAACTCAAAAGTACGTTAATGTAACACCAATCTGATCTCATCATAAGTTTGAATAATTTTCGTATGTTTCCTCAGCTTAAAATACTTGGATTTTTGATGGGAACTATATTGATTGGCGTCGCCGGCGTGGCTATTTACCGCTATAAATACTGAATTGGTAATAATTGTCAGAGAGTACTTTAAGCAATTTAAATGCATTTTTAAAAATGGTATATATATATATATATATGAAACGAAATTATACTTGTTGCAAACTTTTCGCTTACTTCTAAAAAATGACCTCTTGTTATACAGATGCACGCTTTCAATTAGAAATAAGTCGAGCGCTTTCGTTTTTGGATGTAAGGGTAATTTAAAACAATATCAAATCAAACGATTTGATTTGTACAATTGCAACCGCCAAAATTTAAATCCTTGTAAAATGAACCAATTCAATAAACTAACATACCGTATATAATCGATGCAGCCCTGGCACTGTGAAACGCATTTTTGGTCATATTTAGCACAACTTGTTTGCTGAATCATTTTCGCTGAGCCGTAATATTGAATTAGTTGCAGCAGAAACAGTTGATTCAATCAGTCGAAAGTTTATTTCGTAACTTAAAACATTTCAAATTCGCTTACAGTGGCCATGCAGAAGTCTGTGCTGCTCTTCGCCGTGTGCCTGGCCTTGGCTTTGGCCGTGGCTGCAGAGCCGAAATTGCTGCGTGTACCGTTACAAAAATTCGAGTCCGCTCGCCGGCATTTCGCCAACGTCGGCACCGAGCTGCATCAACTGCGCATTAAGTATGGTGGCGCCGGTGTCGTCTCACCTGAACCGCTGTCGAATTATATGGACGCACAATACTACGGCCCCATTTCGATTGGTTCGCCGCCGCAGAATTTCAAGGTCGTGTTCGATACGGGCTCCTCCAATTTGTGGGTGCCGTCGAAAAAGTGTCACCTGACCAACATTGCGTGCCTGATGCACAACAAGTATGATGCCAGCAAGTCGTCGACCTACAGCAAGAACGGCACCGAATTTGCCATACACTACGGTTCGGGCAGCCTGTCCGGCTACCTGTCCAGCGACACGGTCAACATTGCCGGCCTGGACATCAAGGGCCAAACGTTCGCCGAGGCACTGAGTGAGCCGGGTCTGGTCTTTGTCGCCGCCAAATTCGATGGTATTCTCGGACTGGGCTACAGCTCGATCTCCGTGGACGCTGTTAAGCCGCCGTTCTATTCCATGTACGAACAGAGCCTAATCTCACAGCCGGTATTTTCGTTCTACTTGAATCGTGATCCTAAAGCGCCAGAGGGTGGCGAAATCATCTTCGGTGGCTCCGATCCGAATCATTATACGGGTGACTTCACCTATTTGCCCGTGACCCGCAAGGGCTATTGGCAAATCAAGATGGACTCCGCCAAGCTAAACAATCTGGAGCTGTGCAAGGGCGGCTGCCAGGTGATTGCCGATACGGGCACCTCGCTAATTGCAGCGCCCGCCGCAGAGGCCACCTCCATCAATCAGGCCATTGGTGGCACGCCCATCATTGGTGGACAGGTACGACTAGCTACGACAACACTTATGATTAGTCACAACTAATACCCCATCCTTTGCAGTATGTGGTGTCCTGTGATCTGATTCCCAATTTGCCTGTCATCCAGTTTGTGCTGGGCGGCAAGACTTTCGAGCTGGAGGGCAAGGATTACATTTTGCGCGTCGCTCAAATGGGCAAAACCATTTGTCTGTCCGGCTTCATGGGCATGGACATACCGCCACCGAACGGACCCCTATGGATACTGGGCGATGTCTTCATTGGCAAATACTACACCGAGTTCGACATGGGCAACGATCGCGTGGGATTCGCCGATGCCAAGTAGAGCATCAATCCAACCCAAAAAAAAAACATTATATTATTAGCAATATTGTAACTTTTTATTGTAGCGCGAAGATAATGTGAAATTCAACGAGAGAATTTTCTTGCAAATACGAATTAATTTAAAGCATTATTTTTATAGTCCCCAAAATGTTTTGCACTTTTGCCTTTGTTTGACTGCAGCCTGCGATTGTTAGTCATACGTTGAACTTTTGCTTATCAAGCGTTCTTTGTTTTTACTTTCGCCAATTGATAAGGTCGAATTTGTTTATACATTTTGTTTTTTGCAATGAAAACTGAAACTGTGCTGATCTTCCAATGACCGGCTCCACAGAGCTTCGTATTGCATGACCAACAGCAATACAGTAAACTGATATATATACATAATATATACTTTGCTGATAACCAAAGCCTGGAAAGAGTGCAAAACAATAATAATTTACACTGTGCTACAAGGAACTGGGGCTTCATTGTTTATGGGTATACATGTATATAAATTAATATATAATAATTAGCATACTCATTTTTTGTAAAATTCATATACCTGAATTGCCCTAGCATTTACTCCCTTACTATTTACTTACTTTTCCTAACTCTTTCACTCTTGAACCATCGCGCTTTCTATTTTACTTATTTATTTATTTATCTGTGTCTCGCATCAACATCTTCAGCTGTACAGAGAATTTTAATTGAATTGCACAGTTACAAATTTCTGTCACTCTTAAGCTCCCAGTATTGTCCACAAATCTAAACTATAGTGACGTCACGCTCTCTTAAATTGCGCCGATTAACGGAACTGTTTATTGCGCAAGCTTTAAATCTCTTTGAATCGTTTAAAAGAGCAAAGAGTAAGAGAAAGATCGAGTGAAGCAAGCATGTGCTTTGCTTAGCTGATAACAATTAAATTTTTGATTTTTTAAAGGACGTCCCCGTGCTTGTTGATTTCAATGCATGATTAATTGTGATTAGCTAAGCTGAAAGTCAAGCCAAATCAGCGCTTAGTATGGGCCACTGGGTTAGGTCGATGACTTCCGCGTGTGGTGGACGGACGTCAATACGAATTAGATTACATTTAACGGGGATTTAAGCCATAGCACGCTTTCAGGCGCTGTTGTTAAATATAAATGTTTGTTTACATATATGTATGTATATGACGTATCCAGAATGTTTATCAAATTGAAGCCAAGCACTTAACTTGAACTTTGTAACGCAGCGCGGCACGAGCGCTAATTTAATCAGATGCGAGCACTGAATCACGCAGTCCGGAGTCGTTAAGGTTGTGGCAATGGCACAAGATTGTGTAAATAGTGGAACAACAATTGAATCACAGCCATGACTTAGATAAGACAACATTTAATACTAGGCAAAAACGCTAATAAAATAGACACAAAGTTAGTAGAGCTAAATATTATTATAATTTAGGGCAGGCAAATCGGATGCGATCACTTCCGCTTTACATCGGCCAGATCAACAGCTGGGGTCACCGACTGCTCGTTTTTGGACACACCCGGATTCGTCGTCGTCGTCGTCGTCGTCGTTGATGTTGTCGTCGATGTAACGCCGTGGACAACATCAGCCTGGGGCTTGATTTCCACCGATTCGGCTGCCGATTTCAAATTGGGCAACTCGTGCTCCTCATCCGATTCGGTGGAGTCGCGCAGTAGGTGCAACGGCGGCGAGGACGCCAGCTGGCCGTTACTCACTTTGTATATATCACAGGTCTCGTTGACGTAGCGATTGAATACGTCCGGCTTGTCCGCGTACACATGGTGGCCAGCGCCGGTCACAATTTTGATGTCCACCATGTGGGTGCCGCGCTGTGATTTGATTTTCTCGCCGGATGAGGAGTCAATCCAGCTGCGCGACCCATAGATGAACGTGATCGGTATGTCTCTGCGCACATCTTTGATGCGATGGATCATCGGATGCTTGGCCCAGCCGAACGACTGCATCATGCTGTGGAACGCCGATTCGCCACTCGGACGCTGGGCATTGCATTGGTGGATGTACTGGGGCAGCAGATTGATGTCCTCCTCGATGGTGTGCTGGAACTTGCGCATGATATCCGGTCGCGTCTTCTGCACCACCCACTGGCCAAACGGGCCAGCGGCGCGCAACGCCCACAGCGGATTCAGTGGCGTTAGGACGCGTGCAATCGCCCGCACCCACAGTGGGATCTGTTTGGTGTTGGTCGAGTCGGCCGGCTTCTCGGGGAAGCCCCACGGATCGGCCAGCAATAGATGTCGGACACGATCCGGATAGCTCAGCGCATAGCTGGAGGCAATGAAGCCGCCAAACGAGTGGCCCAACAGGATCATATCGTTGATGTTCATTTCGCGACGCCATTCCTCGACAGACTTCACAAACTGCTTCTCACAGACCAGCGAATCCTTGGCAAAAAGGGGCCGGGAGCTGCGGCCAAAGCCGAGCACATCCATCGCATAAACCGGACGGTCCTTGGCAAAGGCATCCAGGTTCATCACCCACAGTGCCACGCCAGCGCCCAGGCCATGCAGCATCACCAGGGGCACCTCCTTGGAGTCGGTGTTCATGGCCACCGTCCAGATTTTGTCGGCATCGCCCACAGCCGGTCCAATGTCCACAAAGAAGCCGCGATACGGCAGCTTTAGATATGATAGAATCTTTTTTTCGACGGCGCGGAGCATTGTTGGGGATGTTGATGTCCAGTTACACAACCATTGCCATAGAAAGAAGCCGTTATTTTTTGGAACCTGAAAATTAGAAAGTTCGTGATTGCCACAATAGAATTTGAAAACAGTCAGTGCATGTTGAATATATTGAAAATGAAAACAAATGAAAAGTGCCAAGCATTCAATTAATTTTTTGTCAAATTGGGAAAAAGCATAAAAAGCCAAGGCGAAAATGCGCTTATACTTTGGAGTGCTTAATATTAAATACGCTCACGTTTATCAGCCAGATATGGAATATATTTTTATGACTATCTATTTTACTAAGTTGAAATTTTCTATGTGATGAAGTAGCCCGAGAAATATATACTATTTAAAACCTGTTTTGGACGTATAATTGCTAAGGCAGTTATATGATATAATTATTCGATGCGACAGAATGACGGATGCGATTTGAGTTTTATGATTTCAAAAGTTACATATGGATATAACTTAATTACAAATATCATGAAAAGGTATAAAATGATTATCACGATAACAGATCTTATGAACTGCACACGCATGAACTAGTTTGCTGTGCACATGTAACGGTACATACATATGTACATACATATTTATACGATACTCATTCTCGCTGTCCGGAACTGCCGCCAATTGGGCGTGGATTACCTAAGGGGTGCAGCGATCGCGACCACAAAAAAAAAACAACTGCGCAATTTACTAATTACAAAAGTTTCAACTTCTAGTTCCTCCCTTTACTTTATGTATAAAATCGATGTGAGCCAAAAACGTGCAATTTATTCGAAATTCGGATTTGCGCCCCGATTCGCTTACCTCTATGTCCATGATCTCGGTCCGAGCTTCTGGCACAACATCTGCAGCGCCCTCGGCGTTGTTTGGCAATGACAATGTGCCGCTCATTTAGTTTTCTTATTCTTTCTCTTTTTTCTTAATTTCGTTCTTTTTTGTTTTGTTTTAGAATTTGTTGTTGTGCTGTTGACTGTTTGCCAGAAGAGCAAGAGTTTAGAATAATACTAGCATGGGACTGCGAATTTTTTTGTTAGTTTCAGGCAGCCAATGACGTTTACCCCATTTACTGACGGTTAATTGTCGAGTAGTGATGACTATGAATTTTTATGCTAAGCTAGCCAGCTGATAGTGTGTGCGGCCGCTTCTTACGTGTAAGCGTTTCTAATGGTGAAATTGTATATTGTTGTCATTTATTTATAATTGCTGACCAAAAAAGTTAAAACAGCTGTTCACCGCAGCCCTGACATCTGTTGCGCAATTGGTATTAATTTTGCCCAAAAAATGCGGCCCTACATTAAAATGAATACCAACATTTTTTATTAGCAGAGCTAGTGATCACTAAATTAAATATTTTAAACGTTACAGCGTTCGAATTGTAAAAGCTACTGTTTCTTTATTTATTTATTTTTTATTTTTTGGTAATTGCTACTGGTCACAGTTTTGTTGCTGATCCTCAGCTTTAGTATTTTGCTGATAGCTGGTATATTTTTGCCGTCCCAAAATGCTGCCAATCTAAATATACCGACCATGTGAACGAGCCGGGCACAGCCAGCGCAACATGGACGGCATTAACAAATACAATGAATTTGTGGCTCTGCACAAGCCGCAGCTGGAATCGTCGGCGGTGCCGGTGCATCTCTGGCCGGCACTCTATCGCAAACTGACCACGGATAACTTCGATGCCGGTGAGGCGTTGCAATTAATGCTCATTGACTACGACGAAGATGAGGAGGGGGTCAATGATGAAGACAACACCCGGCCGGCATTTGCCCTGGAAGTGGCACGTGAGCAGGGCATCAAGGCGAGTGATCCGCAGGCCATTTATTTAATAGATCATGCCTGGACGTTTCGCCTGAACAGCGCACGGCAACAGTTGGAGCATTATCCGCAACTGGCGGATCGCCTGTCCGCCATCACTGGAGTCGATCTGGAGCATGAGCAGCGCGTGGACAAGATACTGCGGCGTCTGTGGCGGTATTGTCATGCCTACTCCATTGCCAGCGAGGGCTTAACCGATGAGGAGCGGATGCCCATTTGGTATGTCATGGATGAAGTCGGCTCCGCTGTAAATCACTCCGACGAGCCCAATTTCCGTTTGGTGCCGCTGCTCTACCTGCAAACACAGACCACCTACAGCCTGCTGTTCCCCATACGGGACTGTGTCCAGGGTGCTCCGGTGACGCGCGATTTTGCCGAATATGTGTCGAAGGATGCGCCACAACGCTCGGCTCTCCTGCTGCCCTGGCAGGAGACGGATTTAAGTTCCGAAAGCTTTTTGCAAGTGGAGCCGGGTGCCGATTACTTTTCCAGTGGTCACATACCGGAAACATATCCCGCCGAAGAAGAAGCCACTGTCAGCAATGCGCCACCTGCTCGCTGTGATCCTCTCAAGGTGTACGCCCAGTATGATGTGCTGCGCGAGCATCTCACCGCACCCGAGTTTGTGCTGGTCGATAGCGAACAGGATGCGGATGTGCTCTGGCTCACCTGCCACTACAAGGACTTTGCGGCATTGGCACGCGAGACGCCGCACAAGTTCATCAATCAGTTTCCCTTTGAGTATGTCATCACCATCAAGGATCTGCTGAGCATTGTGGGCCGTCGCGCTGCACAGGAGCATCACAACGCGGAGACGCTGGACACGTATCCCTCGTGGCTGCCCACCACCTACAATCTGTCCACGGAACTGCGCGAATTCGCCGCCTATTATCAGCGGCGTGCAGCCAAGCGGCTGGATAACCATTGGATCATCAAGCCCTGGAACTTGGCACGCGGCCTGGACACGCACATCACGGACAACATCAAGCAGATTGTGCGTCTGCCCGCAACGGGACCCAAGATAGCCCAAAAGTATATCGAGCGTCCGGTGCTGTTCCAGCGCGAGGAGCTGAACGCTCAGGTCAAGTTCGATGTGCGCTACGTGATCCTGGTGAAGCGCGTGAAGCCGCTGGAGGCGTACGTGCATCGCAAGTTCTTCCTGCGCTTCGCCAATCGACCCTTCTCGCTGGACAACTTCGACGACTACGAGAAACACTACACGGTGATGAACTACCAGGCGGAGGCGCAGCTGCATCATATACGATGCGATGATTTCTTGGACATGTGGCGCCAGCAGTACCCCAATCACGACTGGACCGTTGTGGAGCGGCAAATCTGCGGCATGCTGCACGAGGTGCTGCAGTGCGCCAGCCAAGAACCGCCGCCCTGCGGCCTGGCGCCGTGCGCTCAATCCCGCGCCCTCTACGCGGCGGACATTATGCTGGCCTGGACGGGCAGCGACGAGGAGCAGCGCAACATGCAGCCAAAACTGCTGGAGATCAACTGGACACCCGACTGCAAGCGTGCCTGCGACTATTATCCCGACTTCTTTAATGACATCTTCAAGCTGCTGTTCCTCGCCGAGCAGAACAACGAGACGTTCAGACTGCTGACTGAAAATGGGCAATAATTGTGGCTATAAGGACATCTGATGTCAACTCTCCTGCTATCCTACTGAAGTTTATTTACTTATATTTGCATTTATGACAGCACCTTATAAATGTTAAATTTTCTATACATCAAAAAATTAAGATTGTGTTACAAATTTTAAAACTCTCTTGCTGAAATTAAAGAGGTTTTTTAAAAGACATGACAGTTACATGACATAAAGCTGTAGAATCCATAGCTCTTATATTTCAAACCCCCATAACTTTGTCAAAAGTGAACCGATTTTCATGTTTGAGGGCATTTTGATCATGATTTATCGTAAATATTGATTCTACATTCAAA